>JAFVLL020041894.1:0-43865 GCA_021397915.2 Tor tambroides
ATTCAAATTGTTTTTTACAGTTTTATACTGTAAATTTTACAGTTTTGTTCTGTAAATGTGTTTACAGTGGGTTTTTTTTTTGTTGTATTTTTTACAAAATTATTCTGGCAACCACAGCTGCCAAAATTATTTTGTAAAAACTACAGAATTTTTTTTTTTTTACAGTGTACCAAAACATATTGTTAAATAGCGGTATGAGGTATTAAATAATGATTTGAACTATTCCTTTAAGCACAATCACTTCTTTTAGTTCCTACGTCATGTTGAGGGACGGTCAAGATGTCGAGGGGACCTTGGTGATGCCTGGTGCATGCAAAAGAAAGACGCGTCTGAACATCGTCCTCCATCATAGGACAGATTTGACAGGATAAGGCAAAGCTCAACTCCTCTGCAGTCATGATGTGAGCAGGTTGTCAGCGATGATGATGAGCATCTGTAGTACAAGAGTGTGGCGATAAAACATTAATCGATTTGTTGATTGAAAAGTAGTGATTAAGCAGTCTGTTGGATTCAGGTCAACAGTTTGCAAGAAGAGGTCCAACTGACTAGAGCTCATTAAAGTGATAGTCATGCATCTTGTCTTGTCATGTAGAATTGGGATGTTATTCAAAACATTGGAGTTTTTAAATTGTGAAAATGTTATTTTTTTATTTTTTTTACTTGATGGCTCAGTAATAGAGGTCATCTCAGAAAAGTTGCTGATACAAGTATCCTAGAGTGCTTTGACATTTTATTTGCCATTCATAATTCAGGTTAATATTCTCAGGCAATCATTGCTTTTTAAAAGTGAAAGTCATGATATATTATCAAGTATGGTGACCCATACTCAAAATTGGTTCTCTGCATTTAACCCATCCAAGTGCACACACACACACACACACACACACACACAGTAGTGAACAAATTCACACACACATACCATGAACACACACCCAAAGCAGTGGGCAGCCATTGCTCCAGCACCCGGGGAGCAATTAGGGGTTCAGTGCCTTGCTCAAGGGCACCTCAGTCATGGTATGGAAGGTGGTGAGAGTGCTGTTCATTCACAATCCCCACCTTCAATTCCTGTCGGTGTGAGAATTGAACCGGCGACCTTCAGGTTACAAGCCCGACTCTCTAACCATTAGGCCACGACTGCCCCTCCATTTAGCACATGATGACTGACATTGTGTAAAAAAAATACATACTGTGAGATAATTAGATGCTGATATAATTCACACTTTAATTGTTTTATGGTGCAACTAAACAATAAGCATTACAATTCCATTATATATAAAGCAATGTGTTTATATTCACCTTTTGCACAGTAAGTTCTGGCTTAAATATTTCACCCAAAAAATCTCATATTTTAGCCAAAAGCAATGGTTTGAAGTTTAAAACGTCTTAATGATACATTTGTTTCTTACAAACATTGAACTTAATTGATGGAATGGACTGGTGTGGATTACTTGTGGATTATTGTGATGTTTTTTATCAGCTGTTTGGACTCTCATTTTGACGGCACCCATTCACTGCAGAGGATCCACTTGTGAGCAAGAGATGCAATGCTAAATTTCTCCAGATCTGTTTTGAAGAAGAAACAAACTCGTCTACATCTTGGATGACCTGAGGGTGAGTTAATTTACGGCAATTTTTCATTTTTAGGTGAACTATTCCTTTTAATGGCAGTTCACCAAGTAATTTGTGACAGAACTAATTTTCATCCCCCTTCAAAATGAGTAGATTAGAACAAATGTCAGTGTTTTCTTGTGTAAAATTAGAAATTACCGTAACCAGAGTTCGCTTTGCTCATGTTTACTGATTTTATTACAAAAATTCTTTAATACAGATAAATAAATAAAGACAATTACATTTGTCGTACATACTGGATTGTAATACTTGTGCAGTACCGCTCTTTAGATTCCAGTTTTTATTTGGGTGCTTCAAAATGAAACATGCTGAACAAAACAGTGATGTGCACCAACACAAGTACATATTTTATTTAACATCAGCCACAGATCTTACAAGTTTATGATATTAAAAAGAACAGAAGTGTCAAATGAAAAGATGAGGCAAAAAATAAATATTTTTTTTAATAAGGAAAATATACAAAGGCTCAAACTCAACTTAGTTTGGCATCCCCCTGAACAAGAGCAGGGAACAGAGAGGGTCTTATGCTCTTAAACACACGTCTTCAACGCTGTTGCCCTTCATCTGCTGAAGCTCTTGGTGGCCTAGTAGCCGATACTGGAAACTAACTCGATTTACAAACTTCCCGCTCGACACCATTCTGACCACAGTGTTATCACAGCCGACCTTCATTTGAGCTGATGGGAAGAAAGATATGGAGAGGTTTATGAGATTCTTTGCACACTAAATTGCTCAGCACGATTGCTGCTGGAACCAATGATGATGCACAACAGATAAAGTAGGAATGCTCACCTGGTCCATTAAAAGAGTAGCAGAGGTCTGCCATAGGGAACATCTTGGACGTGTCCATGCCGTTTCCACCCAGAAGCTCGACAAAGTCTCCAGAACCGGCACAGCCGAAAATGGACCGCTATATGGAAAAACCAGAAGTCTCAAATTCATTATAATTTATCAGTGTCCTTACATCAGCTATATATTTTTAATGATATCAAATTAGCTTGTCTCAATTCAAAGATTCTTGAATACGCAATCACTCTATTTTACTCAATTCTATCTCTATTTGTTGTTCTGGACACCCAGCTTCAAGTTAACCACAGAAAGACTTATAATGAAAATTATGAATAATATTTATTTAATTTAATTACATTTCTTGAAAAGAAATCAGATTTGTGCTCAACGTCAGAATTTTGGCCAAAACTAAGCTGTACTTTAACCTTATAAACAATTTGAAATAATGAAATTGTAAATGTATTAATTTAATTTTTTTTTTTTTATTTTGGGAAGGCTTGTTTGTTTAAATACTGTTACTTGACCAGAAATCAGATTTGTGCCCCATTGAGATCATTTTATAAACATATAAACACTTTGAAATAGTGAAAATTGTAAATAAAATGTATTAAGTAATATTTATTACTTTATTTTATTTTATTTATTTATTGGGAAGCCTGGTTTGTGTAAATGTTACAATTCTTGACCAGAAATGCTCACCTTGAGATCATTGTGTTGGCCGAGACTGAGCTCTCCAATCTGGATCTCCACCGGATAGATGATGGAAAAACTGCAGTTCCTGTGCTGCTGTGGAATGATCATGGTGAAACTGCCCTCTGGGGTCTGAGATACAACATTACAGGCTACAAAAAGAGAGAAAGAGAGACAGACAGACAGATGGTTAACCATCAGTATCTTGCATGTTAATCTTCAAGCGTGGCTTCTGCATGAGCCATATGTCATTCCACTAGCAGTGTAAATGCTCTGAACCTTCAGGACATTAGTGACATTAGTTTTCAAGTTCATCAGTACTGCTGAAAGGCACATTTTTAAATGATAAATGCATCATTTCCAGTGTCATTTTGTATTTCTGTGCTCTTACGGAACGGATTGATGAGTTTGCGGAATGTTACTGTGAAGCTGCTCCCTGATTGGTGGAGTCTGAAGAAGAGCATGGCGACATTCTGAGACGACTGTACGATTGGTCGAGTCACTCCAGTCTCGCAGTAATCAGAGTAACGCTCGTACAGAGGAAGAGGATGGTCCTGTGTGCTGGGAAACTTCTCGCCCTTCATCACCCAGCCATCAAATACCTTAAAGACAAAAAGGTTGCATTTAACACCATTCTACTGTAAAAAGTTATGTTTTACAAGAAAATACTATTCAAGTCTTTCTTGTTTAATCCAATGTTACTTGCCATTTCTTTGCAGTTTCTAAGTGAAAATTCTTTCAAAGTACATCCTACACCATTTTTTTCAGTGTACTTTAAGTTAACTGTGTTAAACACTATTTAGTTCAGGTCAAGTTCAGTTTACATAATTCCCTTCAGTTCACCCTAACTGTTTCACATCAGTTGAGTTCACGCCAGTTTTGTTTCAGTGCTAATAAATGATCTTAAATTTCCTCATTCCATGTCCATTCCATTGAACAGGAATTAATTCAGTACATTAACTTCAACAATATCACATGTGGCTTTTCAGTCCTATTAAACTACATTAATTTGACATCAATCTTACACAGTCTATGAAAGCTGCACTAGTTTAGCTGTATTCAGAATGCATGACGAAATTAGTCCTGAATGACTTTTGCTTAATTGGATTTTTAATTCTTTTTTTTTTTTAAGAGTTGAATATGTTAGATAATTGTAAACATGCTTGTTGTTGTAAGGCCTGGTTTAAAATGACATGACACGTGATCTTTTGTCGCCCTGAATTAACCTGGCTTAGTGAACATTCACAGCTTGAACAGATAGAGATTTACACAAACACCTCAGCTGTTTTTGTCCATATTTAGAACAAAATAAGTGACTGTAATACTATTAAATGACTTTTTTGCAAACAACAGGGATGTAAGAACATTTCACCTTTACGAAATCCCCTCCTCTGCAGTCGATGTTGACCGAATCATACTCAATGCTAATAATGTCACTAGGCTCGCCGATGAAAAACACGGCGCAATTTAACTGTGGACGTTCTGCTGTGAATGTAAATTGACCCTCTACAGCCACCATGTCCAGACATCCTGAGAGAAACGAGGAAGATCAAGACAAGAAAAGGTGAAAAACCTGAAAATATACATAGTATTAGTGATGAATAGCCACGCTTTAAATATTAAATTGTGCCATATTGTGTTAATATAGCGGTTAAACAGTTAAAAACTACTTATTAAAACACTTGAAGTCAACATCACGACATAAATCATTCATTTATTATCCATGACGCGAGTCTTTTGGCAAATGAAATCCCAGAGGTTTCTGTTGTCACTCACTGAGCGCTCGGCGGTACACAAACTCCTCTGGTAACTCTCGCTTTAGTTCAGAGCTGAGCAGAGATAATAATCCTTCCGGGCTGATCTCGTTATCCTGATAAAACAACAAAAAACAGAACATGGGAATGACTAGAATTAGAAAAAGGCGTCAAAATAAACAATATAAATAAAGTAGGATTGCATTTCAACCAGTGGTGCGCAAGGAAATAAGGATTTTAGGACTCCTTGGATTCAAAAGAGGTTCAAAAGAGCTTAAATGCTCTTAAAGTTTCATAAAACTTTGCACATTTTATAGAAATAAAACATTATACAAATTACATACAAAAACATAGGCTATAGCCTATTTAATCATACATATTAAATGCTATAAAGCATGTTGTGCACTAAAAATTTGTCGTCTACTTGCAGTCGATGTATTTTTGCTTGATCGGAATTACTAAATGTGTTTTCATTAAAATGTTTTAAGTTTCCTAATACATTTTGCAGTGCATATGCTCACAAACGATGTAATAAAAGCTGCACGTATCGTCATTACATTGTTATAATAGGCTATACAAACATTATATTGCACAATGACTGTTAAAGCCAAAACACTAATAAACACACACAGCGCTCACAATAGTTACATCAAAAGTTAAATATAAAGCCATCGAAGTACTCTAATGATTGTGTGTGTGTGTGTGTGTGTGTGTGTGTGTGTGTGTGTGTGTGTGTGCGTGTGTGAGGTGAGCAGGTGCGAATATCTCACCTGTATGTCCAGAAAGCGCGCGTGTCCCCGGAGAGCCGTGACGCTCAACAGGAGGAAACACAGCTGTGCGCGCGAAGTGCCCGACATCTCCGTGCGTCTGTCCGCGAAGATTTGCGCAATAAGAGAAGAATTCCGCGAGCTCCCGACCAGACTGCTCCTTTTATACCCCCTCACATAAATAGAGGAGGGGGGGCTGCCTGTATGGATCAATTGATGTGAGTCCGAGAGAGAGAGAGAGAGAGAGAGAGAGAGGGAGGGAGGCATGACAGATAGTGTTTATTCTACTTTTTCTAGTAGTAATTGAATAGACTGATAAAAATAGACTTTTAAGCTAAATTTTTAATTGTTCTAATAAAACGGTAAAATCCATGAGGCCATTTACACTATAAAGAGCAATAGTAGCAGGCTAAGATAAATGTTACCGAGATTCGTCATAGTGTAATTTCTTAGGAATATGCAGTGAATGAATATTAGTCACTATTTTTAATACATACTAGTATTAAATTCATAATATTTTTAAAAGACAAAAGTAGAGTTGTTTTTATATTACACACACACACACACACACACACACACACGTGTGTGTGTGTGTGTGTGTGTGTGTGTGTGTAGTGCTGAGTAATAGCTGAATACACATAACCTGGATTACATAAAAACTAAATAAATCTAATTTGAGTTTTAAATGTGTTAAAATGTTGCTAATCAGATTACAGTTACTTTTTTATGGATTACATGATTGCAAATTATTCACACAATAGCAGTAAATTATTCATAATTTATTAATCCTCTGAAGTAAGTATTAATGCCTAATGGCCTAATGGATAGAGAGTCGGGCCTGTAACCCGAAGGTCGTGGGTTCAAGTCTCAGGTCTGGCAGGGATTGTAGGTGGGGGGAATGAATATCCACCCTCAATACCACGACTGAGGTGAGACCCTTGAGCAAGGCACCAAACCCCCAACTGCTCCCCGGGTGCCGCAGCATTGGCTGCCCACTGCTCCAGGTGTGTGTTCACAGTGTGCTTGTGTGTGTTCACTTCTCACTGCTGTGTGTGTGCACTTGGATGGGTTAAATCCAGAGTACAAATTCTGAGTATGGGCCACTATACTTGGCCACATGTCACATCCTTAAAGTAGTCAGAATACATTGGTAAACATGAGTAATCTTGAATACATTACTGACTACAATTTTCATCATGTAATTTGTAATTAGCAATAGACTACAAATTGTAAGTAGGCTCTCTCTAGGGTTTGATTTTTAACCCCAGTCGCAGCTTAAAACACCATAAAAAACATTGTAAGTAGGCTCTCTCTAGGGTTTGATTTTTAACCCCAGTCGCAGCTTAAAACACCATAAAAAACATGCAAATGTGTTTTATTTTATTTCTTATTCTTTTGTTTAGTGAAGATGTGTACTCCTTTTCTCAGCGAGGAATTTCACTGCAGTGGGAGGAAGGTGAGGTGGTCTGACTGAAGTAATGTCACATACAGTGAGTCAGTGAGGTATGATTAGGTGTTTCAAAGGAATAGTTCAGCTAAAAAAGAAAATTCTGTCCTTTACTCACCATTTACTCACTGTCATGTCATTTCAAATGTATGAATTGCTTCCTTCTGTGCAAATTGAAATGTCACTTTTTGTGCTATACAGAAAAAAGAGTCACACCAGTATGGAACAACAGGAAGGTGAGTAAATAATGTCAGATTTTTTTTACTTTTGAGTAAACTAACCTTTTATAACATTTATTCATTATAATATAATGAGGCAGCTGAACTTTTCACTTGCATATTAATATTGCTGTCTATTAATTGTCTCAGACTGATGTTATTTTCTCACACCTATAGTGAATCAACTGTCAGGTGATCCAAGTAACAGCATTTCACCTCACTAAAACAGATATTCACTGCTCTTAAACCTATTTGCACTCAGCTTAAAGGTCTTTGAGAATTAAAGTCGCTGAAAGTCACCTCGGGACAAAACAATCAGAATGAGCAACACGTTTGGGTGTATGCATGAGGGTTTCTTGAAAACAGGGAACTAAATAATGTCTCAAAAGCCAAAAGGTGTCTGTATAAAGCATTTTAGGGTGTAGTAATTATAATTAGCTCAATTTAGGAACAACAGAAGTCAAAGGAAGGACAAAGCCACATTATGAAGATCAAAAACATGCAGACATATCATGCATTTGTATTTTTTTTCTTTTCTGTGTTTCGTGACCATTTTTCACCCACTCTCTGAGCGGTCTGTTTAAGAAACGCTCCCTTTTTGCATGAAATGAGTAACAGCGCTGATCGCTAGGCTCATGTTCGCTGCATGAGCAACATGCATTTATCTGTGTGACGTCAGGAAATTGTGGAAAAGTTTAGATGAGTCATTTTTGCCGTAGTTCAGTAAATGCTCTTGTTGGACGGAGGAGAAAGTTTTGAGTTCTAAGAGTTGCAGTGTGCTTTTATAGTGCATCAAGCTCTATTATCTCATGCTCTGACCCTTAAAAATGACATTCATTCAGTTCTTTTAAGAATGCATGATACTAGCTGTGTATGTGTGCTTAAGTTTTCGAAAGGCTGCTTTCTAACACATGCCAATGAAACAACGTCATGCTGTTTGTGTTTCTCCTTACCCAGTGTGTACTATCATCTTCAGGGAGCTGCAGAGGTTCCTACCCATCAAACACCCCGTTCTGGCATTTGAAACCAAGCTCTTGCGCCGGTGTCCACTTCTATCAGAGTCTTACCTGCCCCGGGTGAACTGAAAGGTCAGCTGTCTTTCTCACACTCGCTCTCTGGAATCAGGGGACATTTGCCTCTTGTGAACTATACAGGGCCAGTACAGTTTTCCGACTTCTGGCAGAATATGAATGGATATATTCAGGCATACTACACATGCTATTTATACAGTTTGCATATTTATGTGCACTGTATTTTGAATGTGGTGGATGATCTAAATTTTTTTCCACAAAATATAGTATACAACCTGAGAATTTTGCATGAAAAACTGTATCCCGCAATGCACTTGACCTTCCAATTATTTTTTGTTTTGTGAAGAAATATCCCTGTTTTGATCAGACTCACTATTTGATCAGACTGACAGAAGTCGCATCACAGAAAATTCGATTAAAACCACAAAATAAAAATATTTACTTCTTATGGACCCCAAACAGGTTTCTTGATCACTCCTCCCATCTGCCATTAGTCAGACAAACAGATAGTCCCACCTCCAACTCATGCCATTGGTTGAGCCAGTGTGGCTGTGTCAGGCTGGTTGAGGTGCTACGCAAAGTAAAAAACACTGATCCCACAACAAAAATGTCTGGGAAAAACTCTTAACCTGTTACCCATTTTGGTTAACCCATAATTTCTTTTCTTTTTTTTTTTTTTAATTTGATGAAAGTATTTTTATAATTTTATTACATTTAAATAAATTATTAATATTATTACAATATATTATCAATAATATAAATATACATTTTATTTAATATTTATTACACACAAATATTGAAATCACTCAGATTATATATATATATATATATGTGTGTGTGTGTGTGTGTGTGTGTGTGTATGTATATATGAAGAGTTTATTTGCAAAAACAGATAACTCTACATTTTTAACTAACAGATAATTAACATTTTTTTAAATTTTCAAAAATCATGTTTTTTATTATGTTATCATGTTTTTATTGTGTTAGTTAGCTGTTTTTTTTTTAGTTATTTTTTAACCTAGTCAAAATAACCCAACTGCAGTTTGATTGAGATTAACTGGAATGCACAATGAAAAAACATGATTTCTGAGAATTCTGAGAAAACGGAGTTATCTGGTTTTGCAAATGAACTCTTCATATAGAGAGAGAGAGAGAGAGAGAGAGAGAGAGAGAGAGTTGTTGTTTTTTACTGAAAAAATTACTGTTAAATTTCTAACATTTAAGTTACAGTTCCTGTTATGTACCTTTACTTCTAAGCATTTGACATGCAGTGCTCAAGATGTTTTCAGGCCAAATCTACTCAAAAAAGGCCAACCATACAGCTAAAGCACAGTTAAACATCCTCTCCCTCATTTGCACCTGTGCTTGTGACTGTTTCCTCACTTGAGCTCAAACCTGCAGATCTCTATGAAACCTAATATACCTCACCATGTGTTTGCTCGTTATTTTACAACCTACTATACGCTGTGTGATGTGTGTTTATTGGAATCCGACCCAAATTTCTGACTGATCCCGGCTAACTGTGCGGCTTCCCCCCGCTTCGTTTATTTCATTCCTGCATCCATGCAGTGGAGAGTACAGCGGGAGAGAAGAAAGAATGACGCACTTTGGCAGATAGGAGGCCACTGTTATAGCGTTAATCTTCCATTTCTCCGAGGATATCACTCACACACACACTTATGCACAGACTGAACACGCTTCAAGGAAAAAAGACGTATGAACTTGTCTAAATAGGAAAGTATTTCCGTTGGCCCTCAGTGCGCGCAGATCGAGATGTTGAAATCGCTACAGTATTAGTGACTGGAGAGTCTCTTGAGTGTGTTTCTGTGGCTTCTTTGTGCTTCAAGAATGACTTATTGACATTTCAAAGTTTGGGATTCAATACAAGTTATGCTCTATCAACAGCATGTCGATGACCACAGAAAATGGACATTTCGACTCAGCTTTCAAAAACAAACAAGAATTGTGTTTATTGCTATACACATGCAATGGAAGTAGGGCAAGACAGTTCAAAGGAGAGTTTCATAGCAGAAATGTCTTTTAAAGCATGCATGTTAATTCCGCTACTAAAATATACGTTAAGTTGTCTAAACCATCCTTTAACAGTGAGAATTCTGTTATAGGTGGATAAATGTACACTGTATTTTATGAACAATCTGCAGTATGTCCACTTCTGATGTCCTTCCTCCTATCACACTAAAGTTACTGGGTTTAAAGTTATGAAATAACATAATGAGTAAGTAAATAGTGACAGAATTTTTGTATTTGTATGGCAATCTATAGACTTCCATTGTAAATGCATTACTGTAAACACAATTTTTGTTCATTTTTACAAACTGAGAAATCAGTCCAAGTTATCTTGCTGTAATCGACAGCATATCACAGATAGTTTGGTGGGGATTTGAGATAACAGAACACATTTTGCAAAGTTAATGCTGGATTACACAGTGTCAGTTTACTTAGAAAAAAGAGAACGGACCCATCAAACAGGCAATCATTCAGCTATGAGGAAGGCAAACACACACAAACACACACACACACACACGTGTGTACAACATGGAGCGTTTGGCTCCAGCATCCTCTTTGTTAGGATAAATATGATGGATGTGTTTATGAGATGTTCTTGAATGGTATGATGATGGCAGAAAAATATAACCATGTGTTCATTATGACACAGCAGATGAGAACTTACACATGAAAGATTGGAGAGATCAGCTATAATACTGATAGACATTTATAAATACATAAAATGGAGAAGATAAATTGTGGGGGAAGGTTATTTGCTTTATTAAAGCAGTATTTACCCTTAAATACACTATAGTTCAAAAGTATGGGCTTGGTATGATTTTTAATAGTTTTTGCTTATATGTTCTTTGAGGTTGCATTTATTTGATCAAAAATACAGTGAAAAAACACTAATATTGTGAAATATTTTTACAATTTAAAACAACTGTTTTCTGTTTGAATGTATTATTAAAAAGAAATTAATTTCTGTCGTGGTAAAGCTGAATTTTGTCTTCAGTGTCACATGATCCTGAATCTTAAAGGGGTCATCGGATGCCCATTTTCCACAAGTTGATAAGATTCTTTATGGTCTTAATAAAAAGTCTATAACATACTTTGGTTAAAAATTCTCAATGGTAGTGTAAAACAACACCCTTTTTACCCTGTCAAAATCAGCTCTGTTTTCAGCAAGCCGTTTTAGTCCATGTTCCTTTAAATGCTAATGAGCTCTGCTCACCCCGCCCCTCTCTTCCGTGGGGTGACGAGCCGTTCTCATGAGACTGTTTACTTTAGCTGCGGAACTTGCTAACTAGCACATTATTAGGAAAGGCGATTTGCAAAGATTCATAAAAGAACCTTATACTCACTTCTTAGGTAAGGCTGGATCACTAATGATTTGTGCAAACATAAATGCATTTAAGCAGATCGTAGGATGCATTCCCTTCAAGAACAAAGGTTATCCACTGCGTCTTCAGTGGCTCAGATGTCAGGAGTAAATGACTGCTATGTTCATTATTACATCCAACAACAAAACACATCAATCGCTTAGGAGCCATTCTTGTCTACATCTGCTCCAATGTCGAAACAATGGCGGACTGATGACAGCTCACTCAGGGCGGGTCTAAGGTAAAATGCTAGTGTCAATCAACTGTCGTGGGAGGGGCCTGGGTCTGTGTGATGTCACACACACAGGCATCTGAGAATGGCTTGATATGAGAAAGGGGAAATGCATCTGTACTTATTAAAAATGATTAAATTCTTCCAGAAAATATTAATGGCCCCAAACTTTTGAGAAGTAGTATACTACTATATAGTTTACTCATTAAAATGACTAAAAGCAAATGATCAAATCTCCATAAACAAACTTGCTGTGACTTTAATAACACCAAACACCACTGCATGACCACTTGCAATGCACCAAGTTTTAGGGTGAAATCATTCATTCTCATTTATTTGCATATTCTGTCTGTATTGTTTAAGAGTCCAAAGAAAATATGCAAATGGTACAAAAATGCCTTCAAAATTAGCGTTGAGCTCATTTTGCATGCAGCAATTCCAGATCTTACGAGACAGGTTATTATTCGATTCTGTTCAATATAAAGTGTACAAAAATGTTTACCATCTAGACTTTTAAAACTATCGAAAAATATTTGATGCCATAGAACATCCACTTTTGGTTCCCCAAAGAACCTTTCAGTGAACAATTCCATTTTTCTTAGTGTGAACAACATTTTAATACTCTAAAGGAACCTTTTTCCATTTTAAATAACCTTTTTTGGTATATAAAGATTCCATGGATGGATTCTCATTGGAACTATAAATGACAATAAAGAACCTTCATTTTTAAGTGTGTACCCTGTTGAAAAAAACAGCGCATGCTGGTTAGGTATGTTTGAAAGCATGAGTGCTGGTTTGAGCTGGTTTAAGCTGGTCCAGCTGGTCAAGTGCTGGTTATGTGCTGGTTCAAAACATACCTAACCAGCATATGCTGTTTTTTTCAACAAGGTAGTGAATAAATAAACTATTGAATAAAATGTAGTGAATTCGCCCATGAACATGTACTGCAGATGTGATGATATTCAGCAAATAGTGACTTTGATTTCAATCTTTAAGTGTAAAATGTGTCATTAATCCCAAAAACCGTTTCATCACAATACATGCGGGAACTGTAAAAAGGCTCAGATGCTCCGTGTGACAGGTTTTGTGTTCAATTCTCTTTGAAACGCTCATCCTGACACATAAAGTGGAGCATTTTATGAGGGACTGCTGGACGAGGTCACACACCGACTCTTCATGCAATAATGACGAACATGAGTGATTTCTCTATGAGAGGCCTACACACACTCAGAAAGACATGTGTATGTGTTTCTGTGTGCATGTGTGAGAACGGAAAGAGAGACTTTATAAAAGAGGCTCTTACGAACACTTCAACCAGAAAGAGAGAGATGTGACCGAAAGAGAGGGAAAAAAGCTGTATAAACAGAGGCCAGTTTCTGCGTGCAGAAGTAATAAAGCAGTGCCCTTTGGTTAATGAGGGGTAGATGGCGTTTCATAACTGCCAGACATGGAATTACACATTTTAATGGTTCACTGTTTCAGGGACGATGATGGGACACACAGAACCACTCACCTTTATTGAGAGGCTGTCCATTTGAGACGTTGTGTATTATGAACATGCACACATTCAGTGTTCTGAAAGCCTCCAGCACTGAATTACACCAGAAATGCTAATGTAACGCTAATATAATATTAGCATAATGAGAACGTAATGTGACGCTGAAGCACTGAAGCTGCTTTCTATAAAACAGATGCAACTAGATTCAGATTTAAATCTCTGTGTATAACCCATGTGTGTGTGTGTGTGTGTGTGTGTGTGTGTGTGTGTGTGTGTGTGAGAGAGAGAGAGAGAGAGAGAGAGAGAGATGTGTGATGTGTCCAAAGGTTTCAGAGGAGAAATATAGCCTGAGGTACACACACACACATACACATAAACACACAGGACACTCTAAACCTGATAACACTGAGAAGACCTGATGAATAAGATGCAGAGAAGAGAAGAGAAGAGAAGAGAAGAGAAGAGAAGAGAAGAGAAGAGACAAAATGAGCCAAGATAAGATCAGAGGAAAATAATTGAGATGAGAAAAGCAGATTTTTATATAAAATTTTATAATATACACTTTGTTTGGGGTCAGTACAATTTTTTTAATGTTTTTGAAAAAAGTCTCTTATGCTCATCAAGGCTGCATTTATTTTAATAGTTATATAGAAAAAAATGTGAAATATTATTACAATTTAAAAGAACTGTTTTCTATTTGAATGCATTTTAATATGTAATTTATTCCTGTGATGCAAAGCTGAATTTTCAGCATCATTACTCCAGTCTTCAGTGTCACATGATCCTTCAGAAATCATTTTAATAGGTTGATTTGGAGCTCAAGAAACATTTCTTTTCATCATTTTCAACATTTCATTATTTCCAATTATTTCCAAATTAACAGCATTTATTTGAAATAGGAATATTGATCAGTGACCATTCAAAAGTCTTACTGATCCCAAACTTTTATACATTTTTTTCAAAAAAAAAATTATATTCCCTGATTGCCAACTTCTGTACCCTTGCTGCGCCTATACCCAAAACATAATTCACCAGACCAATGATGTCTTGAAGCTCTGTATTTCATTCCTCCTATAAAAGAAGAGAAGAGATAAATAAATAAAGATGAGCGCTGCAGAGACGTAATAGCTGTAATGTGTTTAATGGAGCGGCTCATGAGGAAGTGATCCACACAGCCCTCAGAGATATCAGCCCTTATGAACGTGTGAGGAGTCAGCAGTGCATACACTGTTATATTTGTCTGTAAACCACTGAGATGAACCGCACACGCTTATGCATCGCCCTAATTATTGATGACGTCGATCAAGCACTGCTCAAAGGAGCCGTTTTCTGGTTTCAGATGTCAAACATATTTGGAGCCAGATTGAATCACACAACCGTCGATAAAACACATCTAGCCGTTCAACTGTTGAGCTCCTGTGCGCTGCTGTTACATGCGAGAAACAAATTCACTGACACTCTTCAGTGATCACTCCACTGACGCCTGGCGAGTCGCAAGCATGCATCCTGCTGTCAAGATCGATTGATGAGAAATCAATGCACGCATGAACAAATCACTGCAGTTTACACGCATTTCTGTCTGTTGGTGTCTATCTCATCTCATCTCAGAGATTTGATCAATGCTCTGAATCTGTGAGCATGTGCCACACGTGTTCACCAATCAGAGCTCAAACCGGAGAAAATCAAGCTTGCGTGAAACATCGACATGGCCCAAAGCTGATGCTCATCTGAGAGTCATTCAGAGCAAATGAAGACTTCAAAGATAAACACAGCTTCACCTGAAGGCACTGTACAGATGTTGCAAATAGACTCGTACTATTTCAGTTCTCAAATTCTCTTCAGGTGATTCTGGGTTAGATTTATTGACTCGACATGAATGAGGTACAATTAACCCATAAGAACCCATGGTGACGCGGGTGTCACAAACAATGGTGATTATCTGGAAAGGTCTTTTTAAAGCATTATCCCACACTTTCAACTCAGGAAGTCCCTAAGTGACATATAATGAACACCCAGGTTCAGTCATGTGACAATGTGTGTGTTTTTTTTGTTGCCATGGCAACATTTCCAAAATGGTGTTCTGTCTGGTTAGCACATGTTGCAGTTTCACCAATTTTTAAAACGCTTGTTTTTGTTACTAAAGGTATGTTTCAACCCATGCAACAATTCTAATATTTTAATAACATATCCTAGATTACTCTTAACCTGATTTTAATAGATTTCTTGAACAAATTGATATAAAACAAGTTACAAAGATATTGTGGTGACATATATGTCACATCGGGCTATTAACCTTATAAAAATAGGTGGAATTTTGATGTGACGTATTTGTCACATTAAAGGGATAGTTCACCCAAAAATGAAAATTTGATGTTTATCTGCTTACCCCAAGGGCATCCAAGATGTAGATGTAGAACACAAACGAAGATTTTTAACTCAAACCATTGCAGTCTGTCAGTCATATAATGGCAGTCAATGGGACCCACGGCTTTGAGAGAAAAAAACCCATACACAGACAAAACCAAATTAAACCCTGCGGCTCGTGACGATACACTGAGGTCTAAAGACACAAAATGATCAGTCTGTGCAAGAAACTGAACAGTATTTATATCTTTTTTTTTACCTCTGATCCACCGCACGGATATCGTCAGGAGCCACAGGGTTTAATTTGGTTTTGTCTGTGTATGTTTTTTTTTTTCTCTCAAAGCCATGAGTCCCATTGACTGCCATTATATGACTGACAGACTGCAATGGTTTGAGTTAAAAATCTTCGTTTGTGTTCTACTGAAGAAACAAAGTCACCTACATCTTGGATGCCCTTGCGGTAAGCAGATAAACATCAAATTTTCATTTTTGGGTGAACTATCCCTTTAAGAAAAATGGAGCTGCTCAATTAATTTAGCTGATTCAATTATTTTAGTGTTATATATTTTCTGCTGCTCATTTCAAAGCATATTTTAACAAATCTACATGCACGTTTAACATGTTGACCTCCAGTGTGAGGTAGTTCAGTTTGCACATTTTCGAGTTGTGAAAAATAAATCTAAAAATTAATTTCTGGTTAAACCATATAGCTGAAAAGGTAGAATTTTGATATGTTACAAAAGAGTTGTTGTAAAACTTAATGGTCACAGTTATGTGGTTTTGAAATATGTTGTGGCAAAGCAAATAAAATACAAAAACTGTATTACTTCTGAAAAAGGTTTTTGTTTTATCTTCCCAGAAAAGTAATCATTTTGATATATGTTGTGGAAAAGCAAATAAACAGAAAAAAACTGTTATTTAGCAAAAAAAATTATAAAATGTATTTTTTTCAATTGAGAAATAAACGCCCAATGTAACATATATGTAACATGAAAAATTTATCATAAACGCCCAATGTGTCATATATGTAACATTACAGATCTTTCACAAGGAGGGGTTGTATTTCAAAAACAACTGCAGAAACATGTTATAAGTGGTCCATTTGTTTTGTTTTATATGCCCCATAATTTTCCTATAAGGAGAAATTGGTCCGGGTTCTTATGGGTTAATGTCATCACCAAGTTCTCAGAACAACATAAATAACTCTGGCTAGCTATTGTTAACTACACCTAGAAAAAAGTATCACTCTGAAAAAAATGGTGCTATATAGCACTAAAAGTGGTTCTTTGGCTCGTAATCATAGGGGAACCACTTTTGGTGCTATACAGCACCAAATCTTGGTGCTTCAGTGGTTCTTCAGCAGTTCTTCACCGGTTCTTTGGCATGTCTGAGGGGCTATATAGCACCGCTACCATATACAGAACCTGTTAAGCTCCTGTATGGTTCTTCAGCGGTTCTTCAGTGGTTCTTCACCGGTTCTTTGGCATGACTGAGGGGCTATATAGCACCGCTACCATATACAGAACCTGTTAAGCTCCTGTATGGTTCTTCAGCGGTTCTTCAGTGGTTCTTTGGGGTGATTAAGGTGCTATATAGCGCCACTGCCATACAAAGAACCTGTTAAGCCCCTTTAAAGGTTATTTACGAGCCAAAGAACCACTGTAGGTGCTGTTTAGCACCATTTAGCACCAAGAAATACAATGCAGTATGGCACCTCTTATGGTTCTACATAGCACCATTTGACAAAGGTGCTATATAGCACCAAAAGTGGTTCCCCTGCGAGCCAAGAACCACTTTTAGTGCTATATAGCACCATTTTTTTTAGAGTGTAGGGTAAGATTTTTTATTTGAAAGAATCCTGTTAAACTCGCTAAGGCTGCAATATTTTTGATTTTAAAAAAAATACAGCAAAAACAGTAATATTGTGAAATATTATTACTGTTTAAAATAATGGTTTTCTATTTGAATATATTTTAAAACGTAATTTATTTTGTGATGCAAAGCTGAATTTTTAGTTCTCAATTTCTCTTTACACTCTTAAAAATAAATGTGCTTCAAAAGGTTCTTCAAGCGATGCCATAGAGGAACCATTTTTGGTTCCACAATGAACCATTCAGTCAAAGGTTCTTTAAAGAACCATCTCTTCCTTACTTTTTCATAATCTGAAGAACCTTCTTTCACCACAAAGAACCTTTTGTGAAACAGAAAGGTTCTTCAGATGTTAAAGGTTCTTTATGGAACCATTTAGACAAAAAGGTTCTTCTATGGCATCGTGAAGCACCTTTATTTTTATAATTCTGGGTTAGAAATATTGACTTGTCATCAATGAGGTAACATGAGGTAACAAGTTCTTAAAACAATATAAATAAATCTGGCTAGTGATTATTAAATACACCTAGAAAAATGAGCAACAATCAGTGTTGGGGAAGCTACTTTGTAACTGTCGTTTACCAAGATACAAGCTAAAGTAGTTAATCTACTGTCAAACAAGTAAAAGAAAACAGATATTAACAAAAAAAAAAATAGATAACTACACTGAAGCTGTATAATGTGACATTATCTTTTTAAATATGCAACTATTAAATGATATTATTTTATTTTTGACAGAATCAAACCTTGATGAATCTACGATTGTGATGAACAGTAAAATAACTAAACATAAGGAAAAATATACTGTATATTGAGGAGCCCATAAAGTTCCTGGAAGAGCAATCACTTAGAAATAACAATAAAATCGGTTTCCACAGAAATATGAAGCAGCACAAGTGTTTTCAACATTGATGATAATAATAATAATGTTCTTGAGCAGCAAATTAGCGTATTAGAATGATTTCTGAATGATCATGTGACACTGAAGACTGGAGTAATGATGCTGAAAATTCAGCTTTGCATCACAGGAATAACTTACATTTTAAAATATATTCAAACAGAAAACAGTTATTTTAATTTGTAATATTATTTCACAATATCGCTGTTTTTATTGTATTTTTAATCACATAAATGCAGCCATGGTTTCAAAAACAGCCCAAAATGAGCCAGCGAGCGGCAGTGCATCGGTTCACTGATCCCCTGCAGGATTTTCACGGCCCTCCAGGAGTCCACAGGCCCCGGGGTGAAAGAGAGGAAACACCTCAGTGATTGACTTGAATCTGGCATTTGATAGTAACACAACAGCGCATTCATCAAACGGGCCTTGAGCTTCCCTACAGCGAGACGCTTCATTCAATCTGACACAGGTTTGACACCTTACCAACATAAAATCCAACAACATAAACAGCCAAAGGGAAAAAGTCATGAAGCACTGACAAAAAAAAAAAAAAGAGGCCAGACAGGAAATAAGCCAAAGGACAACGACGGGTCATTGTAATGCACAATGTATCTTCAGAAACACACACTCACAGAGAAGTCGGTGGGTTTTGACGTGGGTGTTTGGTGCATGTCTTCTCTATGTGTCTAAAAAATGCTCTAATGGGATCTCTAAATATAGATCCTTCATGATATTCAGGTCTGATTCTGGCTGTAGCCTCTTCGCCCTCTGGCACTTCATCTGCTGCATCTATCAGCCTGAGCATTTCTCTGTCTGATGAAGCAGAAGTCTTATGAATGCCGGACCTTCCTAGATATCCAGGATCCTTTCTCCAGTCAGCGTCGCCATTGAACTTTAGCAAACATGAGCTTAAAAACTTCACGGTAACATGTAACTAGTTACAGTAATAATATTACTTTGTGCAGTAGTAACTAATTACTATAATATTTCAGTAATAACATTATAGTTACCATCCATAAACAGCTAGTTACTTTTGATGCCTCCCTCAACCCCTACTGATTTGAAGTCCAACAATTCAATAATTCCTAGATTTATTTGCATAAATTTTCATGACTCATGAACACATGAAGTCACCAGAGCAGCAGGCAAGCTTGAAATATGGAAAAGCTTACATTCAGCGGATGTAAATATTGCCATTACATTGATTTTTTCAGAAAAAAAAGATGAACACTTTTACTTAAAAGTCACTATCATTCATCATGTGTAGTGTTTGTAATAACTGACTTCAGTACAGTGTGCATTTTGGTCAAATGAAGAGGCAGAAATATATTGTTAGTAACATTTCAGAAGAATTTTTTGGGTAAGATACATAATTACAACTTCTGTGGAGCGTGAAGGAAAAGTAATGTAACTAGTAGTGTAACTAATTACTGTTGCCAGAAAGTAATAAGTAATAATGTTACTTTTGAAAGGAATAACTAGTAACGAGTAATAAATGACATTTTTTGAGTAACAAGCCCAACAGTGTTGTTTAATACAATTGGAGCAAAAATGTAATTAAAGGGAAAAAGGGTGAAAATTAAAAAAAAAATAAAGTAAAAAAAAAGTAGCACATTGAATTTAATGTGAAATTTTGAAGTAGATTAGCTGAAATAGCACCTATAGTCTTGTAAAACATTTTATTCAAAAACACATAATATTATATTGTTTATTGTGTATTATTATTATTATTATGTCTATATATATAATTGACTACATATATGTTATTATATATGTATATATATATAATTATATATTTTTATTTTTATTTTATTTTTAATTAGAAAAATCTGAAACTGAGCTATAAGTAAAGCTCAAATGTGATCGTCCTCTTAAATGCTCAGTAATATTCAGTTTTATCTATTTATTGCTGAAATTTAAGCCATGAAGAGTCCTGCCTTCTGATAATGGCTCTACAGTATTCTCACAAATATTACAGGGGGACTGGAAAAACTGATGTAAGTTCTGATAGTGGGGGATATGAGCTGCTTTGGTGTGATTTTATCTCTGCGCTTTGTGTTTTTTGGAGAGCTGTTCCTCGCCAGGATGACGTTGTTGTTACGCACAACTCCATGTCATCATAATGCAAGTCCTGCAGAGCCTTCACTTGTGTGCACACACACACACACACACACATATCCAGAAGCATGATATGCTTGGCTCCAGGACAGAGCAGAATAAACATTCTCTCCCTACACACACATACACAACATCTTACACCAGCAAACCCATTCACACGCTTCCTCACAAACACACACACACACACACACACAGGCTAATCCAGAGCAAAACGGTACAACAGCCCTGACGCGCTGAGCTCATCAGAAAGGGCATTTGCATTTTGAATCCGAGAGCACAACGGGAATCTTTCGACAAAATCTTACACCAGCAAACCCATTCACACTCTTCCTCACAAACACACACACACACACACACACACACACACACACACACAGGCTAATCCACAGCAAAATGGTACAACAGCCCTGACGCGCTGAGCTCATCAGAAAGGGCATTTGCATTTTGAATCCGAGAGCACAACAGGAATCTTTCGTCGTTTATGACACTACAATAAGCAGCAATTCCATGCACAAACAAACGCTGATTGAATTCTTGGTGCGCGGAATAAAAGAACGAGGCGGATCCTATCAGATCAGAAAGAACAATCTCTGTGGCTGTGTTTATGCCTGCGGCTTCCTATTTATGATTCCTTTTTATAATTGTTTATTTGATAGCACAATCTGACAGTTAACGTATTTGAAAAAATACATAAAAATGATTATCCGTTGCGGAGATTTATAGAGAAACAAACAGATGGGTGATAGCTGAGCTAGTATTTAGAGATCAGAGGCCACACAAACACTTAAGGTTTCATCCCGGATACAAGCATTGGCCTTTTGACCTTTGACTCGATGACGCACAAATCTTTACATTCTCTAGTTTTAAAATGGCATTAATAGTTTCGGTAGCCATAGCAACCAACATTCTATTGTGTCCATTCTCTCTCGTTACATGGTTGCAATATTTTGTATCGACTATTAAGGTAAGGTCACTCTTACAGTTGTTTGGTGAATTTTCATGGGTGATCAGAAATCAGAACTTTTGCGTGGAGGTGAAAGATTTTACAATTCCTTCTGTTCAAGAAGTTGCTTAACTTGAATATACATCACAATAGAGAAGACAAGACGATCAAAATTTCCATTTCATGCCAACTTTAAACTTGTAAAGCTGACATGAAATAATAGCCAGATATTTTTTTTGTTTGTTTTGGGGGTTTTTTACAATAAAACTGTGCATTGAACTTTATCAAATATAAAGGTGTGTTATTGTTGAGAATCATATTTGATAATTCAGGCTTTTATGGCTCATACAGTAGTGGGAATTTGGAGGAAAATCACCTCAGTTTTATTTAGAGGCCCAAACTGAGCCAAAATGTTGTTTGCTGCACTTGCTGATATTTATATGCACAAAAAGTAAGATGAAATTCTGATAGCTTGTAATGTAAATCAATGAGATCTTTATAACAGAATACTTACATAAAATCATATGAATATCAGTTGTCACTCTGTCTCCCAATAATATGTCTAATAGAAAGATGCTTAGTTTTACAGTATGTAGTTTTTTTATTGTTGAGGGCAAAACAATGCAATACAATTCATTTATGATTGAGAGATTAACCACTAAATGTTACTCAGAAATCCTGAGGATCATATTTGATACTCACATTTTAACATAATTTTTCTAAAAAATGATGAATAGATAATCAAAGTTGCCAGGTTCAGTTTATAAAATGTTAATCTTTAAGGTTTCACAGCAAAAAGAAACATACCACTACCTGAAGGCGGATTTGAAAGTATTTCAATTGTTTAAAAAAGTATAATTTGCCTCTTTATGATGAATTGTCGCTTTGGATAAAAGTGTCTGCTGAATGAATAATTTTAAATGTAAACGTAGCAATCGTGCAACTGAAGGCATGTACTACATGTACTTTCGAGCATGTTGATCATTTAGAGGCTTTAAAAATGTGCATATCAAATATGATACAGTAGCCTTTACAGGGTTAAATCAGTATAAGCAGTAGTTATGATGCTTGATTTAACAAATACTGCTAATTACATTTCTATGCTCATAGCTCAAAGCAATGTTAATCAACATGGAAATATTGCATAACTCAAGCAAGATGGATGGTTTACTGTAAAGGGTTTACTCGTGGGTCATGACACTCACACATCATGTTATTAACGCCAGCTGTTAGTGTGTGCACTGCATGAGTGTCTATGTGACTCTCAGATTACAAGTTCTCAACCTGTCAACTTAATGAAGTCACAACTGTAGTGTAGTAATTAAATTAACACTTCACTCCTGTGATGAACATCCCGCTCTTGTAAATTAAGTTTGCGTAAAGTTCACAGTTTTGTAGGGAACCACATTTCAGGACTTCCGTTAAAACTTTTTATGCAAATGCCAATTAGCACACACTTGAGGCAGCGTAACCATGCAAGCGGTGTGAAGGAAAGCAAGGTGGCGTAAATCTCTTGATTTCCTATTTCCTGTCTATTACGGCACTCTAAGCTTCTTTCACATTAAATGCACCTGGGGTCTCATCCTCTTCACCTTGCAGCCTGACACAGGTGTTAGAATATAAACACGGTTTTAATATGATTTAGTCTCATATCCTGAATGAGGGACGTCACAGACAGTTTGGCTTCCAAACGCAGAACTTTTTAGACTGGAAGATTAAAACATTTAACACAAAGAAATCAACGATTTTAAAACATCTCTTTGAAACGATGGATGGAGTGTAATTACACTTGGCTGTACTGCCCTCTGCTGCCCTAAATCAAATTGTGACTCGTGTTTCTCTATCAATGAGCTTTAGTATAAAGTAGATGCTTTATTAAAAATAACACAGCAAAAAAAGTGTTAAAAATGAGAACACTTATGTATATTACATTACATTACATAAATTATATAGGTTTCACCCTAATATTCTTTGCTGCACTTTGTAACACTGATCAAATGTAGAAAAAGACCTTATAAATTATTTTAATTAGTTGTGTTTGTATATACAAACAGTGCCTGCAAACATACATGAACCCAAATTTGTCCATGGTTTCTAAACATTGTTATGAAACATATTAGGGTAGAGTGGGGTAAAACGCCCCCACCCCTACTGTTTTTCCCCAAATAACCACAAGATAAAGTCAAGATAAATTTTTATTGTAACTATGGACTACGTTGACAAGAGTGGTGTAGAAGTTTTCACCATGAAGCTTACACTGGTGATGTACAGGAGAGAAAACGGATTTATTTTTATTTATTTATTTATTTATTTATTAATTCATGGGCAATTATTAGTGTTGCCAGTTTTTAAATGTTTTATTTGAGAAAAAAAAAGAAAAAAAAGAAAAGAAAATAAGTTATGCCCAAACCAATTTTAGTACACACACAAAAACAAATAAATAAATCTAGAATATCCTGGAGCAACTGAGTAAAAAAATCCTCTACCACCAACTAACTAACCAAATAAATAAATAATTCTGGGTCCCAAGAAATAGGCTATAGATTTTTTGGGGAAAATTTCTCTTCACATTTCTTTCCTTTAATTCGCTCAGGGTTAGGTAAAATCTAAATGAATGAATGAATGAATGAATATGTCTTTATAATTTCTGTAACAGGTTGTCACTTCGGGCAAACGCACTTTAATGAGTTCTACACCAGGGGCGCTGTGGCGCCATAGAAAACCGGAAGTGAGGCGGAAGTAAGTAAGCCATGATATCACAAGTGAAAGTATGGCAGCGTCCGTTGAAGTGGAATTAAAGTTCATCACGTTTGCTCCCTGTAACGCACTTTACCATCACACAAACTTCTACACGAATATGTGTCCAGTGCACGGTGGTCATATGATGTTTATCTTTGATTTGCAGATTGACGCGCGCGCAGGGAATCTGGGAACGCGCAGGGAAAACGGGTGACAAATACGGGTGAGGATAATGTGGCATAAAACTCAAAACACAGCTTATGTATTGTTAATGTTTTCTTATTATATCTTGTATTATATCAAATTAGTTAAGACCTTTAGTTGATTGCTATTCTCTGATTATTGTCATTTTTAAATGCTACGTTTTCAGTTCAGCATACTTCATACTTATTTGCATTTTATTTAAATAAACGAATCCATAACTGGTTGCTTGGTCTAGTTAAGGGTTTTTAAGTAATGTGATGCCAGGAACTCCCAAAAATAAAATCATGAGCGCTTGAAACTCGCTCCTTAAAATATGTACGCAGCTGGGGTTTTTTATGTATTAAAAATGATTAATTTTTCTTAGATTAATAAAAGTGACACAAACGATATAATTGTTGACATAAAAAGTAGTACTGAAGTAATTTTAGTTACTTTTTTTTAAACTTAATATCATTTTATCATTTTTATATTTTAAAATGTTTTGATGTATATTTAACTCTTTTAGTTCTTTAGATTTGAATCAAAACTATGTGACACTTTTATCTTTTTCAATGCAAACACCTAGCTATACTTTCTTATTCAAATGTACATTTTAGGTAGAACATCCTCAGCAATGGCTGCAGAAGGAAACCCAGACCCTGAATCCAGTGATCAGGGTTTGGAAGCAGAGCTTGTGTCTTTGAGATCACAAGCAGAGGCGCTGCGACAGGAGCTGAAGACGTGTAAGGATGAACTTCAGAAGTTACAGAAGCAGCTCAGCCAGAGCGAACGACTCCAGAAGACGACAGAAAGCTACAATGAAGATCTCAGACAGCAGGTGAGCCAGGTGCTCATGGAGAACAGGGATAGTTGATGTTTTAAGGAGCATTTTGAGGCTCCCACAACTTGACCAAATAAAATCAACAAATGTGTCAACACTAGAAAATTGTTGATAACATTGTGTCTATGTTGCTTTAGGTTGATAAACTGAGTGCAGAAGTCCATGAGCGAAAGAAAAGAGAGAGGGAGAAAATGGATGCTGAGACTCAGACAGAGGAGTATACATGGACAGAGACAGGTTGGTTTTTTTGTTTTATTTTCTTTGTTAACATTCCTGTCATTTGCAGCATTGATTGAAATCTTACTTTCTTCCTGAAACAGATTATTATAATTATTACTATGGCGGGTACTACCAGTCAGGAACAGAGACAACAGCGGAAGCACAGGAGAATGTTGTCATAGAAACTCAAGGATATTGTGAACACACCGAGGAGCATCACGTAACAGCTGAGACTGCACCAGCCAATCCTGAGCTACCAAATGAATCAAGTGATTTTCCACAAACAGAGGTATGAGAAGTGTTGCTTACTTAAGTGCTATTCATTACTTAGAATAGATCCTGGGCATTTATTAATGTCAGTATTAACATAGTTTGCATGTGTTGCATTTTGAGATGAAAATCACCAAAAGTCTAAAATATGGTCAATATAATCTAACATCAGGTCTAAATGATCAAAAAATACAATAATGCCAAAGTGTGGCCAAAATAATCTGACATATTTCTAAAACAATAAAATAAAAGTAAACTAAACTTATTAATTGCCAAAAACCTGAATCACTGCCAAAACAATCCAACTTACAGTCAAAACAATCTACAGTGAGGAAAAAAAAAATTTGATCCCCTGCTGATTTTGTACATTTGCCCACTGACAAAGAAATGATCAGTCTGTAATTTTAATGGTAGGTTTATTTGAACAGTGAGAGAGAATAACAACAACAAAAAATCCAGAAAAACACATTTCAATAAAGTTATAAATTGATTTACATTTTAATGAGTGAAATAAGTATTTGATCCCCTATCAATCAGCAAGATTTCTGGCTCCCAGGTGTCTTTTATACAGGTAAGGAGCTGAGATTAGGAGCACTCTCTTAAAGGGAATGCTCCTAATCTCAGCTTGTTACCTGTATAAAAGACGCCTGTCCACAGAAGTAATCAATCAATCAGTCAGATTCCAAACTCTCCACCATGGCCAAGACCAAAGAGCTGTCCAAGGATGTCAGGGACAAGATTGTAGACCTACACAAGGCTGGAATGGGCTACAAGACCATCGCCAAGCAGCTTGGTGAGAAGGTGACAACAGTTGGTGCGATTATTCGCAAATGGAAGAAACACAAAATAACTGTCAATCTCCCTCGGACTGGGGCTCCATGCAAGATCTCACCTCGTGGAGTTTCAATGATCATGAGAACGGTGAGGAATCAGCCCAGAACTACACGGGAGGATCTTGTCAATGATCTCAAGGCAGCTGGGACCATAGTCACCAATTAAAACAATTGGTAACACACTACGCCGTGAAGGACTGAAATCCTGCAGCGCCCGCAAGCTCCCCCTGCTCAAGAAAGCACATGTACAGGCCCGTCTGAAGTTTGCCAGTGATTCAGAGGAGAACTGGGTGAAAGTGTTGTGGTCAGATGAGACCAAAATCCAGCTCTTTGGCATCAACTCAACTCGCCGTGTTTGGAGGAGGAGGAATGCTGCCTATGACCCCAAGAACACCATCCCCACCGTCAAACATGGAGGTGGAAACTTTGGGGGTGTTTTTCTGCTAAGGGGACATGACAACTGCACCGTATCAAAGGGACGATGGACGGGGCCATGTACCGTCAGGACCAGGGCATTGAAAATGGGTCGTGGATGGGTATTCCAGCATGATAATGACCCAAAACACACGGCCAAGGCAACAAAGGAGTGGCTTAAGAAGAAGCACATCAAGGTCCTGGGGTGGCCTAGCCAGTCTCCAGACCTTAATCCCATAGAAAATCTGTGGAGGGAGCTGAAGGTTCGAGTTGCCAAAAGTCAGCCTCGAAACCTTAAATGACTTGGAGAGGATCTGCAAACTGGGATAAAATCCCTCCTGAGATGTGTGCAAACATGGTGGCCAACTGCAAGAAACGTCTGACCTCTGTGATTGCCAACAAGAGTTTTGCCACCAAGTACTAAGGGTGAATCCCATTTCTCTGTCTTACCCCTTCCCCTACCCCTTCATCTTACCCCTAGCCCTTGTCCCTCAAAACCGAGTGGTAAGCGCTAGGGGTGAAAACATACCCCTATGAAATGAGACACCACTTGGTTACGGTTACATCATCATACATCGTCGCTAGCTGGAGCGTTTTCACTACCAGAGGTGACAAGTGTTGATCACAAACTTCCAAGATGCCGTCTGTAAATGTGTGTATGTCGATTGCATGGGTATGTGATGTTTTTGCGATTGTCTGCAACAAACTAGCGATTTTAAAAAAACGTTTCAATTAAGAACATGGTTGCAAATATATATGTACAGGACTGTGTAGAGCACAAAACAAAACTGTCGTAATTTTTAAATCAATTATTTAAGCCGAAAATACATTTATGGGACTCTCTGGATGATCTGGCCGCCATTGTTGCCGGTTGCGCAGTGTGTTCTGGGTACCCCTTGGTTTCAAGTAAGTTCGCGAAAATGCTTGGTTTTAAGGGGTATCTACCCCTTTCCCTTAGCCCTACCCCTCGATCAAAACGAGAATTGGGATAGCCCTTACTCTCGCGTGAACGCGCAAAACTAAGGGGAAGGGGTAAGACAGAGAAATGGGATTCACCCTAAGTCATGTTTTGCGAAGGCGTCAAATAATTATTTGACTCATTAAAATGCAAATCAATTTATAACTTTTTTTTAAATGGGTTTTTCTGGATTTTTTTTGTTGCTATTCTGTCTCTCACTGTTCAAATAAACCTACCATTAAAATTATAGACTGATCATTTCTTTGTCAGTGGGCAAACGTACAAAATCAGCAGGGGATCAAATAATTTTTTTCCCCACTGTATATTATGGCTAAAATGATAAAAACATATCACAAAGAAATAAAAATGGCCAAAAAGTTGCCAAAACTATTAAAACATATAGCCAGAACAATCTAATGTGTAGTTAAAACTAATCTATATTATGGCTAAAATGATAAAACATATAACAAAGAAATTAGAATATGGCCAAAAAATAGACAAAACTATTAAAACATATAGCCAAAACAATCCAATGTATAGTCAAAACAATCAATATTATGGCTAAAATGATAAAACATATCACAAAGAAATTAAAATATGGAGAGAAACGTGACAAAACAGCCTGAAATATGGCTAAAATAATCCAACACAGTGAAAATTATAACTCAGGCACTCTAAATTTAGACAAAATTAATATTCAAATGTATAAAATTTGGACAGTATAAACCCAACAATGTCTAAAATATGGACAACATGATCCGAAAAATTTTGCCACAAGTGTAGCAAAGAAAGAAAAAAGATAAAATAATAGTAATAATAAAAAAAACCTAAATAATTTTGTCAAATTAATTTTATTTCTACATAATCATCATATGGCCACAATAACCCAGCGTATACTGAATATGGTCTAAGCTGTGATTTGAACAATTCAACATATCACCAAAACAATATAAGATACAACCAAAATGATCAAATATTCAGCTGAAACAAATATGAGCAGTTTACAGCCAGTAATTATCATGTAAAGTAATAATTATTAGCCAGTTTCTTGACTGTGCAAACATGCTCTCAGGAGGCCTCTGGAGAAGGCGGCTCTATAGCAGACATGCTGAGAGCAACAGCAGAGGAAGCACTGAACCAGACCAACTTTGTGTTTGATGAAAGTTCTGGCATGTACTACGACCACAGCACTGGATTCTACTACGACTCTGTAAGATGTTCTTCTCTTAGAATGCTTGACTGCTGTTTGTGTAATCGACATGTGTAATTTAATCGTCTGTGTTAATGTGTTTTTTCCTCTTCCCTCAGTCTAGTCAGCTGTACTATGATGCTAACACAGGCATGTACTATTACTACGACCCAGAAAGCGGAAAATACCAATTCCACTCTAGGATAGAGGTGCCTACAGCACACCCCGAAGTGGAGCAGGCGCCACAGAGGAAGACCAAAGATTGGAAAAACAGGAAGTCGGTGAAGAACACAGATAGAGCTTCCTATCCTGATGGAGGGGTGAGATGCACACGGACACACATTGTCATTGCATAGTTTTGTGATCACAGAGATTTGTGTCTGTTGGTTCACACTCAGTCTTCCTCAACATGATTTCCTATTTGAAGTATAGTTTGTCAACCACCATCTTGAGTCTCAGTTTTCAGTATTTTTTTCAATCCAAAACATCTTTCTGGCTTCTGGTTTGTGTTCATGAGGGTCTGTAGCACAGTCCGGGGTCTCAGAAAGGGGTCCGTCGAGCAGTTCTGAGCATTATGGGAAATTTGATGCCTGGTGGAGCTGATCGTATGCTCTTCCTTTCGCTGTAGGTTCAGGATTTGACTTACTCATTGGCTCAGTTGAAGATAGACCATTTGAGGCGGGTTGGAGTGAGAGGTATGGTCTTTAATAGCTTTAAAGTTCTGTAAAGTTTTAGTATTTTTTCCCCCAAATGGTCATAAGAAGCTGAAGTCAATCAGTGATTTTTAATTTTGACGTTTTTATTCACTACTAAATGCACTACTGTTCAGGATCAGTACATTATTATTTTTTTTATTTTTTTTTTTATATATATAGAAATAATTATTCAGTATGGAAACATTTGATTAAAAGTGACAGTAAAGACATTTTATGTTTAAAAAATTATACATTAAATAAGTGCTTTTGAACTTTTTCACCAAAAATTCAGAAAAATTGATCAAAGTTTCCACAAAAATATTAAGCAGTTCAACTGTTTGCAACATTGATAATAATAGCATATTAAAACCAGCAAATCAGCATATTAGAATGATTTCTGAAAGATCATGTGACATTAAAGCCTTTCAGTTTTGCATCCCAGGAATAAATTACATTTTAACAATATCTTCAAATCAAAACAAGTTATTTAAAATTGTAAAAATATTTCACAATATTGTTTTCTTTTTAGTGTTTTTCATCTAAATAAATGCAGCTTTGTTGAGCATAAACGATTAAAAAAAACACATTTTTAAATTTTTTGAATTTGTTTTGTAGTTTGGAATCTTTTGAATTTTCTTTCTTTAGTTTTTGTCTTTAACCTGGTTTATTGTATTTGATTTAACATTTATTGATGGTGTTTTGATTGGGGCATCATGCAGTGTCAAAGCACATGCTTGCTTCTTAAAATCTGGATTGTGCCATTTCTTTATTCCATGTCAAGCTCTTCTCTATATATATATTTTTTTTTGTGGCAAAATGGACAAGAATTATAAACACATCAAACTATGATGCAAAACTTAAACCAGATAAGTAAGTGCTGTTTGGATGTTGAGGTTATAGGTGGTTGTTTTGCACTACATTTTCTTGAACTAACTCAAAACTGAGACTCAAGTGGACCTTCAAAGCAAATCCAAATCTTACATTTTCACCTTAAACCAATGTGGAGACACTTGGCAACGTCCTGATTGGCTGAGTGTTTGCTCACTGACAGGACTATAAAGAGGCGGAGCCTGAGATTGTCAGACAGTCTGAAAACCACCACCGAGGTAAGAAGGATGATTCATCATCACTTAAAAAAGGACGAAACTCTCGGTCCCGAAGCCCGCAGCGACCCAGCAGCAAAAAACCATCCAGACGGACCAAGAGCCGAGACAGAAGCAGAGATCGCTCCACGAACAGAAAGAAAACCCGGAGGCGGAGCGACTCACATTCTGATGACTCACTCGGCAAGAGTCGGAGAGAAAACGGGTCAGATTCTGATGACACCCACAGCAGAAAGAGAAAGAAGAAAAGGAAAGAGAGGAAGAGATCGTGTTCTGAGACCCGCAGAGAAAGGAAGTCACGCTCTGATAATGTGAGCGGTGAGAGTGAGCCGGAAGAGGGTGAGATCACAGAATCAGATGGAGAGAAAGAACTTTCTTCTGCAGCATCATCATCCTCCTCCTCGTCGGCATCTCCTGTCCAACCAGAACATGACAGTCCTCAGAGCGAAATGGAAACGCAGATGCAGGAAGGTGAGGAGGGAAGCAAACATTGCGCCCCCTGGTGGCTGTTTGGTATTGGCCGTTTATAGATGCACTGTTATTTTGAATGTGCATCAGGTAAACATGCCATATTTTGCACTACTGTAGCATTTTATTTTTGTCTATTTGTAATGTGTGTGATTTGTATATTATAGAAACGTGGCCGCCATGTGTTCGGGTAACTGTGGTTCGCTCTCCTGTGCTGCAGACGGGAACGCTCTTCATCCTCACGGCGGATACAGTCGCCACCATCGGCCGGTCGGTACAGTTCTGTGTGTAGTTCTGTTCATCTATTGCACTGACAAGTTAACATGTTTGTGTGTATCTGTTTGCAGAGAGAAAGACATGAATCATGCCATCAGAATCCCCGAGATGGGAGTCAGCAAGGTAAAACAAACTCAAATCAAACTCTACACACATTCTTGACCAAAAGCACTTTTACTATGACTTTAAACAATCTGAAGTGCTGAGATTGATGCATTTTTGTGGTTAAATGTCTTGTGATAATGATCATACACTGAAACATACTCTCTAAATCCCTTGTTTATTTTAAAGAGGTATTTTAAAACATAATTTACAATGCATTTTACTCCTGTAATCTGACATAAACTATGATTCAAAAGTTTGGGGGTCACTAAGATTTTTTTTTTTAGTATTTTAAAAAAAATTATCTTTTGCTCACCAAAACTGCAGTTAAATATAGTAAAAACAGCAATATTGTGAAATATTTAACTTTAACTATTTTCTATTTTTAATTTTTGTTTTTAAGTGTGATTTATTTCTGTGATGTAAAGCTGAATTTTCAGCATCATTACTTCAGTCTTCAGTGTCACATGACTGCTCTAGAAACATTTTTGTCAATGTAGTATTTTTGTGGAAACCATGATTAATTTTTTTCATTTTTAAATTCATTTCAGGCTCATTTTTTTGGGATTCTTTGAATATAAATTTAAAAAACACAATTTATTTGAAATAGAAAAATTATAAATGTCTTCACTGTGACCTTTAACCAATACAATGCATCCTTGCTGAATAAAAGTATTAATATCTTAAAGAAAAAAATTACTGACTCCAAACATTTGAAAGGTAGTTTATTTCTAAAAAAAAATAAAATAGAATAATAACGCCAGGAACATGTTTTAAAGGGGTCATATGACGTTGCTAAAAAGAACATTATTTTGTGTATTTGGTGTAATGCAATGTGTTTATGCGGTTTGAGGTTCAAAAACGCACTATTTTCCACACACTGTACATTATTGTTGCACTTCTAAGCCCCGCCTTTCTGAAACGCTTCTATTTTTACAAAGCTCATTGTTCTGAGAAGCGAGGCGTGCTCTGATTGGCCAGCTATCCAGTGCGTTGTGATTGGCCGAATACCTCAAGCATGTGATGGAAATGTTACGCCCCTCACCGTATTGTGATGGCGTTTCACGGCGCGACCACACAAAAACAATAAAACCCATTACAAACGAGGCATTTGTTGCATCCAATGGGGACATAATTACTGATTATAATGACTTATACTGTCTTTTTACACGTCGCATCGCACCACGTAAACATTACCATGTCTGCATTTGTGATCAGAGAAACGACAAACAACAAGCACTACTCTACACTGCTCAAAATCACGTTTGAATCGTCAGTGTCAGAAATGTATTTACAGGCTGCGAGTCAAGCTGTGAACTGTCCTTGCAAGTTAGGATGCCCACTTTACCTTAGAAACAGCCTTTGTGCAAGCCAACATTGTAGCTTCCAAGTTCAGGAAATAGTCCTCCGTAAAATGTGCTGCACACACTTAAATATTTGCGTTGTACTGCTCTGGAACAGTGTTGTAAATACAACTTAACCACTGATTTCTAGTTGTCCTCTTTTGGAAGCCCAAACAAAGTACTTCCGCTTTTCACAATGAAACAGTGTCTCCAGGACATAGCGCCGGCGGCAGCAACAACACTACAGCGAGAATAATAGTTCCGCCCTCTTTCATTGCGTATACATTTGGGCGGTGTTATGAAAATCTCCCCACATCGTGACGTAGAGATGTGGGGGCGTGTTTGAATGAGCCGTTTTAGGGGGGCGTGGCGGAGTCTTAACTTTCATAAAGAATATCTCTTTGGTTTTGAGACTTTAGTCTTTGCAACTTCAGGGATCTTATCTATGCACAAACAGCTTGTAACACTCCAAAGAGAAAGGAAAACTTGAAATCGCATCATATGACCCCTTTAAAACAGTAAACAGGATTAATTTGATTTTAATTTTGACAGCATTTTCACTCCTTGTTGATGTTTTTCTCTCTATCTCTGTTTGTAGTCCCATGCAGAAGTTTATTTTGACCAGGAGCAGCAGTGCTATATGCTGATAGATCAGGGAAGTCAGAACGGCACCGTCCTCAACGGGAACAGAATACTGCAGGTAACACAAACACAGCTGTTCTGTCCCAACATTCTTTCGCACATATCGCAATATGAGGATATTTATCAGAATGTAAACATGTTTTCTGTGTCCCTGCAGCCCAAAGTTCGCTGTGACCCTTGCCCTCTGACCCACGGAGATGAAGTGAAAATGGGAGAAACGGTTTTGTCTTTCCACATCCACATGGGAACAGACACATGTGACGGCTGTGAACCAGGACAGATCATTGCACACCTGAGCCGCCATAAGAAAGATGATACTTCCGGTATATATATGCACGCACATATTGATGACATCAAATTAGCATCTTTGCATGCTTCTGCTTACAGTAGTTAAAGTCTGATGCTTTACTATTAATCAGTTGCAGCTCACATTTTTTTGCAATGCATGCATATGTTTGTTTCAGGAACTGTTCTCAGTAAAGAGGACAAGGAGCTTCAACGACAGAAAGAACTGAAGATGATGAAGGTTAAATATGGTCTTAAAGTAAGTTTTTATGTCCTATACAAACTCTTTTGGTGGTAAAGCATGTTTGAAATCACGTAAAGTCAGGTGTGTTTGTGTTGACTTTGTAATGGTGTGTGGTCAGTGCTGCCCTCCTATGGTCAGCATGTAGACAGTCACTCTATTCCTAGGTGATGGAAGCTACAAGAAGTACAATATTTCACCACTAAGACAAGCGTCGCTGTTATTATGTGCATACATTTTATACTAAGGATTGTTCTAAATCATTAACTAGTATTAAGCTTAATTTGTCTTGTGCTACACAGTGGTTCTCAACATTTGAAGTCAACCAGAGTTATTTTAGTATCATCGATACTGTTATGGTTCTTGTTAGTATTTTGAATGAGATTTTATTTTGTTTAATTTTAAAGGTTTAGTTATTTTGTTGTTTTTATTAGTTTGATTTTATTTATTTATTTCTATATATATTTGCTTAAGTTTACTTTTTAATTACCTTTTTAATTCTACTTCAGTTAAGGTTTATTTCTAGTAATTACACATTTTATGGTTTTAGTTCATTATAATGACCATATGTCCAACATAATATTTGAAAGCAAGAAATAGTACTTTTATTCAGCGAGAAATGATTCAGTGTCTCAATTTTATATTATTTTTAATGCTTAAATTTACAGTAGAGTCATTTTCATTAACTAAAATGTTAAAAACATTGCTTGAAATAAAATAAACATGAAATGAAATAACATTTAAAAATCTCATTTTTATTTTAAGTACTAAAATAACTAAAACTAAATACTCTAAAATTTAATAACTGCTATTTAGAGATGACAAAGGATTACTTTAACTTGAAATTAAATTAAAAGTATATAAAAAAAAAAAATATATATATATATATAAAGACATTTGTATTTTCAGCACTACTAGTTGTGTCTTGAAACTCTTCACTATACTTGCCTTAACAAAGACTTGCGTGTATGTGTGTGTGTTTCAGAGCAGTGATTATGAGGAGCAGAAGGCCCTGAAGAACAGCAGATATAAAGATAGAGCAGAAAACCGCCGGCAGACAGTCGGGAGCGAGGGAACGTTTCAGCGAGACGATGCTCCTGCTTCTGTTCATGTGTACGTAACCTATTCAGTCAAACATTTACCCCTGTAAAACAGATCTGCACTACAGTAGACATCTTGCGCAACAATATGAAGTCTTATCAAGGTCAAAGATGTTTTTGCAGACTTGTGATTTTCTGTGTGTGTAGTGAAATCGGAGATGAAAATAAGGGTAGACAGATGCTGGAGAAGATGGGCTGGAAACGAGGAGAAGGGCTCGGCAAGGACGGCGCTGGAATAAAGGATCCGGTAATTCTGATTTCTCCTTGTTTTGTTTATACAGTGTCATGTGTGCTAGTGCGTGAGATTTACACTCGCTTCCCTTTGTGTGTGCGCCGTAGATTCAGCTGCATGTGCGTAAGGCTCAGTCCGGACTTGGTTCTGGAGCTGCCGCGTCGGTAGAGGATGCTTCACTCACAAAAACCAAAAACCAGCGGAATTGGGAACGTGCACGGGAACGCTTCTCTGGCGCCTGCCAGTCTGACTCCGCCCATCCGGAAACCGGCCAATCACCTAAAGCCTGGGTCAAAAGTCAGGACACAGAGTGACTACTTTGAATCTGACACCAGACATGGCCATTATTTGAACTTTTCTAGTCATTTCAGCAGAAGACCTTATTCTCATGAGGTTTGTAAATAGACGCTTTAGTTTGTTTTAATGATTGCTGGTCTGAGAGAGTGTGTTTTTGTTTACAGCGAAATTCAAAAATAGAATATCTTGGACAAATAAACAATAAAAAACAGCACATGCATTCCAGTTTCTACATTTATATTAGATTTGCATCAATGGTTAAGTCCATACTGTGTAAGAATGTGTACAAAAGTATCCATCCAACAATACAGTATCTATAAATAATTTTTTTGATGTTGTTTTTACAGTCTATGGTGTAATCACAACCATACAGTCTATGATCACAACAACAATGTTTATCAGGCATCTACATTGTCAGCTGAGGAGATTACAAAGATAAAACGAGTGTTTTTTTTAGTTAGGTTTTTTGTTTTGTGCAGTTATCTGCCAAAAAACGATTGTTGGAGTTATCTGCTTTTGCTATAAAACAAACTTTTAATATATAAAAAAAACATACTTTCAATGAACTTTAATTTTGTAAGTTACCTTTATTTGTTATAATTACTTAAAACAACCCAAATGCAGTATGATTGATATTACTTGGAATGCACAATAAAAAAAAAACATGATTTCTGAGAATAAATCAAAATGGAGTTATCTGTTTTTGCAAATAATAATAATTATATATATATATACACACACACACACACACACACAAATATACACACACACACACACACACACACAAATATATAAAATATAGTAATTGTTTTCAGTGGTGTATCTCATCAGATGATCCTGTTCAGACACTAATAATATTTATTATTATTATTAGAATTCCCATTACTTTAGTGTAACAAAAGGCCTATGTATTAGGCTATTTAAATTTTTCTAATATGGTATAATTGCCGTCTGGAATATATGAGAAATTCAATAATTAACAAATAACTCGTATAATAGTAAGTATTTGTCAAAATTAATAAGTAATCTTTATGCAAAGAGTTTTTTTTTTAAATTATTATTATTTTGAAGTGAAATATGACTGACACTAGTTCGCGAGACTCCCCTGATTGCGCAGTAGTGCGCGTGGATCCGGCGGCGCTAGGACCGCGCACTTGTCAGTTCTGGTCGTGTGGGTGAGAAAGTTCAGAGAAACGTCGCCTACCTAAAAACCTCAAAAACTTCCCAGACAGCCTTTGTCTATCGGGGTGATCTGGTGGAGAGAATGCTGACAAAATGTGCTTTCCGCGAGGTTTTAACTCTGAATAGGTGGGATTTCATGTAACGTCTGAGGGCAGTTTGGACCGGGGACGGACAGAGATGAGCGCGAGCACACAGCTGCTCTCCAACGGACCGCGGAGAGAGGTGAGAGTCACTCTGAACGGTTCTAAAGCTTCGGGTCCCACGTTTAAAACTTTTTTTTCCCCCCTAAAACACGGGGTTGTTTTTTTATCGAGACATCAAAGGTCGTTTCACAACTAAGAGTTGGACGTTATACGTTTTAACTAGATTAAGTTTAACCAGTGTGACAGTTTTGAAACGGCAACAAGGAATAATGCGACTCTGTTCTGTTTATTCTGTTCTACTTGTGAAACAATCAGTTTATAAGAAGTTTAAATGATTAAATAACATAGATTTTACCTGTTCTGCTAGGGGGAAAACTCGGGTCCTCCGTTAGTCTGCGCGCTCTTCATGACAGCGTATAGTCCGATCACATTAGTATGGGAGAGTGGGTTAAGTTGTGACACTTTAAATGGTCTTTTAGGCAAAAAGAAATAAGTAATACAACCAAGTGTATTTAACCATATGTGTTACTGAAATAAACAATAAAAATGACTTGACTTGAGAAGGAAGTACTTGTATAGGGCCCTAGAAATATAACTTCAGTGAACTTGTCCACTGTTTAGGGTAAGTTGAGTCATTGGGGAATGCGCGAGAAATTTGCATTTTGAAATGTACAAAAGAAAAACATCATCTGAATATCTGAACTGTTACACATCGGCAAATCACCAGCATAAAATATGTGATGTATATTTAGACTTTGAAAACATTTGTTTTTGACATAAAAGTAATTGGGAAATACTTGAAAGTCTGATTATCTGTTTATGACTATAAACTCATTTACCTGCCATGTAGAAAATGTTTAACCCCCACTCTCTCCTGTAAGTGTAAGTGCAAATTAATAATGGTTTAATGATGAGCACCAATCTTTATGCACCATTTGTTCTTTAAAGCAGTTGGTTTTGTTCTGTGCTTCCATAGGGTTTCCTTTGAGTCATTGCTGCCATAATTAGTAACTGAGGCTTTTTTTTCTGGTCTACACGAATGTTACACTGTAACACTGAGAATTCCTGCTCTCTATGTTACATTGTACATGTTAAGTTAGATTTGTCATTTCACCTGGACAGTATTGCAGTCCTCCAGCAGAGGGCGGTCACGGGTGGGCTGTGTATGGAGAGCACAAGGTCAGGTCAACAATCAGTGTAACATGCTGGACAGATTAAATCATCTGCAAGGAGAACAAGAAGTTGTTTTATTTCTTTGATGAAGATGGGATGTTGTAATCTAGAATTCACACTGTGTTGAACTCTACTGGATATTGGAAATTAGGTGTTTCGTTTAAAGCAAAGATTATAACAAATACCTCAGTCGATCAAAAAGCTTCCAGCTGAGTGGCTAAATTAAAATGCTCTCAGCTACAAGCCTAAAATCTTATAAGATATTCCAAAGTATAATTTTCACATGTAAGCTAATTCACACTTTGTAACTGTGGTACTTTGTAATTTCCATTAATAGTGGCTGATTAAAGAATACTTAACAATCGCATTGACAGTTCATGCATAATGAATCTGCTACAAGCTTCTGTGATTCTCTAACACTGCAGAGGTGTAAAAGTGTAGCATTGCATTTTGGCAAAAAAGTCACTTTTAATTGCTCTCTGCAGTGCCGGCTATGATCTTGACAACCTGAAGATTTCCCACTGCTTATATAAATGTTTAACCACTGTCTGTTTTCTTTACTGCCTTTGCATCTTTGATTTATACCAGGGATGATTACTATATTTATATAACATGGCATTCACATGATGTGAGATTAACTTTATTGAATACCATAGTATGTATTACGAAGACATAGTAGTACCATGATACTGACGGGGCATCAGTTGCACTTTAGCAACTGGTACTTCGTTATATAAGAGGTAGACTAATGAAGCTTATTTCTGCCACGGAATAAAAAAGATAATTGTAACTATTGCAGTATATAATTCTTTTCCTAAGAATTGCGAGATATAAACTCACAATTATAAATGTGAGATAAAAAGTCAAAATTAAGCAGAAACAAGCTTCCATAGGACAGACATAGAGTTAATTAATAAACAGCAAAATTACAACACTGATCAGCATAAGTTTTCGTTATATGGAAAACAGCAGCTGTGACATTTTTAATAATAACTCAGTTTTATGTTTCATTGGAAAAGTCTCAGGTTTTCGAGAGACATGAGAGTGGGTAGATTTTTCAGTTTCAGTAAATGATCTGTGGAAGGTGTGACTCCATTAGACTGACCAAAAATGATTATTGATCTACAATAATTGTACTACTTAATTTTCACAGTTTAAATCCTCTTAACTCAAAATTCTGCGCATGCACCATGTGATTTGGATATGATAAATATATACTGCAAAATTCAAACCATAGTAAAGCACATTCCCCATGAATAAATTTTCTACTGATTATGTAAATGTTTAACTACTATGTATATAGTTTATCAGAATAGTGCATCTGAGATATTATTGGCATTTCCAGGATATACAATGTCAAACAGACCCACAATGCATTATGACTACTGAATATTTTTCTTACGCATGTACTGTATGGCACATGTGCAGAATGACTTGCAATAGTGATGAAGTTTGGCCAGAAACATTTTTCCCACCCATGCAAGAATCTGTTAAGTAAACTCCAGCATAATAAAAGGTCAGTGTAGTCCTATATAATCATATCTAGGCTTATCAGTCATTTACAGATGTTTGGAACACTTTACAGCTTGGACCTGTAATATGCAAACATTTGGAAACCCAGATGTACTATCACTGATCCTGAAGTCTTTCACTGTACATTTTTATGCATTTGGCTGATGCTTTAAATGACTTATTGCATTTATATTTTATTGGTTCATGCACTCCCTGGGAATTCAATCCTATGCTCTACTGTTTAACCTGCAGAAACACTTTGTTTATGAACAGTCTAATGTTCAAAGCATTTTTGATGCTGGTGAAGGTCAATTGCATGGCCTTTTTTCATTTATCAGTTCATAAACATGCCCACTTGGTCCATTGACAGAAGTTAGTTCCTCTAGCATCACTGACAGCTATAAGAATGTATAACCCATATTGTCTGATTATTTTTGAGTGAATTATACAAGTAAAAATTGTACGTGTTCAGGAAGCAATGTTGTATATGCTTCATTTGCTTCAAATTACACAGCTTTGCATCTTTAAAAAAAAATTCAGCTGGTTTGCAAAAAAAGGCCTAATATTTTCTATTTTGATTATACAGATTTAAAAATATAAATAGTTGTAACGTAGCTCAGAGAAAGATAGTAAGCATTTCTTTGTGGCAGTTTTTCAGGTGACTAAGAGATAATACAAGACTTCTTTACTTTACAAATAGTCGTAAATGCATCATATTTTGTAAGAAAGTGTGACATGCTATAGCAAAAGAGTGCTATTTTTGGAATCAGCTCTAAAAAATTTGTGAGAAACAAGCATTGGATTTCATTTCATTAATGCAGGATGATGTTATATCTACATTTATGGGTCACCCTGCTGTCCAGATATCAGCATCAGTATTAGTTGTTGAGTCAATCACTAGTATTGTTTATGCGTTTTGAATATGATTACAGTCATGGATATCAGTATTTTTCTCGGTTAAACTCCACACACAACCAAAGATGAATCCACCATTATTCCAGAATGAATTAATAGGAAGACAGAGAGAGAGTGTGTGTGTGTGTGTGTGTGTGTGTGTATGTGTGTGTTTTCATGGGAAGAGGGAGTCACTGATGTGCGTGTCTGTCACTGATGACGCTCGTGTGTCTTAAAGGACCGTGAGTGTAAGTTTGAGGCATATTCTCACAGTCTGATGCTTTGCGTCTGTTATTTAAGAGTTCCGCCGTCGTGATGAACGTACAGATGATCATTACCGCGAGAAAATGGATCGCATCGTGCAGCTTGAACCTTTAGTATCATACGCCGAGGTGAAATGAGGGTGTAATTCGTCCAAAATGTGACATGGTACAAACTCAGCGGGCTCACGGTTGGACAGCCGAGGTGTCATCGATCTGATCTGATATGATCACTGATAAATAACGCGGCGAGATGGATCTCCTCTCCGTTTCTCCTTGACGCGCGCTGGAGGGAGGCAGGCGGAACTGAGCAGCGCGACCACCGGCCAATGTACCGGGGGAACGGCGGCGTGACAGCGGCCCGGGAGCGGCGGCGGCGGTCTTGAGATCCGTTCCTCCGGGTTTTACGCAGCGAGGCGCGGGGAACGATGGGCTGCGCTCCCAGCATCCACGTCTCGCAGAGCGGGGTGATCTACTGCCGCGACTCGGATGAGTCCAACTCGCCACACCAGACCACCACCATCTCGCAGGGCACGGCGACCACCCTGCACGGCCTCTTCATCAAGACCGACGCGGCGGAGACCATCCCCTCCGTGATCGCCTACCAGAGCAAGCACACACGGACCAACTCCCAGCGGGAGCGGAGAGAGAACAGCGGCGGACAGATGTGCACGGAGGCCGAGACTCAGACCAGCAGCACCAGCGTCAAGGTATGAGGAATGAATGAATGGCAAGATGGTGGGAATCGGTTTTTAGCTCTTTATCTCACTTTATTTCCACCATCTTGTCATTCATTCAGTGTTTTAGTGTCATTAATGCATGTGTGTTGTTGTGAATCATCAGCTGGATGCTTATTGCTGCCATATGCTTATTGTTTACTATTAAAGATGTCTACTTTGACATCTTTAATATGTTATTGTGTCATTCAGATGGTTACATTTAGGTTAAGTGAATGAGTTTTGTTCATTCAGAAACTTCAGAAACAGTTGGGAGCCCAGGAAAGGACAATATTTACCATTTGGATGTGATTTTTAGGGATATTATTTACCTTTATGAAGATATTTTAACAGTGTAAAACCCACAGCATTTACATTAACTATTTTAATGGAATCAACATAGAATAGATGTGCAAAATCTTGCAATTCCTGTAGCTCAAATAGGAAAACATGGCGCTAACAACATGGGTTCGATTCCCAGGAAATGTGAGAACTGATTAAATGTATACATTGAATGCGATGTAAGTTGCTTTGCCAAATGTAAATAAAATGTTCTGCTTGATTTTTAATGAGTTAGCTAGTCTCTCAACAGCTGTCAGAGCAAATTTTGATGTTTTTAGATTAATAATAGCATCACTATGATGCATGCAGAGGCACTAAACCCTTCACTGGACAGGTACTGAATATTATGAAATAAATCAAACGTTAAATAACAGATATAAAATGAGAATATGCCCCACACCCTGGTTAGTTTCTGGGAGGTGATGTATGGGAACATAGTTTGTATGCACCACCTTGATGGTCCACACAGCAGTAGTGTGCAACTGGTGGGTAGCGACCCAAAAATGGGCCTCAGGTTTGTTTTGATATGTTTTATATTTTATATATATATATATTGATGCATTTGGGAGATGCTTTATTCCAAGCTTAGTGATTTAAAATACATTTAAGGTACATTTGATCAGCTCGTGTATTTTATGGGAATTGAACCCATGATGTTGGTGCTGCTAGCACCATACCATGGCCAGCAGAGAACCAACATGATGAGGAAAAAGCCCATCCTATATATTTTTGTTTTTTGACAGGCAGTGCAGCACAGACAAACTGCGGGTCAAATAGCCAAGGCTATTTTTTAAATGTCAAATAATGTTCATTTTTTAATATTATTTTATTTACACCTTTTATGCAACTTTATACACCTTTCAGATTTATAAAATCACTTTTATCTAATATGATAGTGTATGTCATTTCCACCCTTCAAAACACCCTCTCTGATATCAGTTTTTGTATGTAGTAGATTTATTTTAATGCAGCTGGGGGTTGGATAGTGATCTTTGTGTTAAATGAAGTCAATATTAGGTCTTTGTGTCAAATCAAGTAGGAGTTAAATTAGTACTGCTGTCAGATAACAGGTTGGGTTCACCAAACAGAGCTCATGCTGTCTAATACTAATGCTTCACGTTTGATTTTAAGGAGATTCTTGGTGACATTTTACACAATCAAATATTTTGTTACAGATTTGGGTTGCCATTGCGTAATTAAAGTCAGATCTAGGTTATGATGCAAAACCAATTGAAAACTACTGCCTTAAACTGTACAAGTGGGCCCAAAAGGCATTTGGACACTTGGACTGCTTATAAAAATCTCTGAATGTTATTGCGTTTTGAGCCACTGTATCTGTAATGATTATTCTGATGTCTTTTATTAAGTTGTGTAAATTTACAGTGTTGTTAAAGGTGAAATCTCAAAACTCTGCTATGTGGAAACGAAAACGCCATAATAAATATTTCTAATACATTTCATTTTCACTTCAGTGACTGTTTAAGTTTACCCTTACTGAAAAATGAAATAGAAAAACCATGCTTTTGAACATCGTTGTAGTGTTTCTTCCCGGACCATGGTGACTTTTTTTTGCTTGA
>JAFVLL020041895.1:0-10000 GCA_021397915.2 Tor tambroides
ATATACATAATAAATAAGCACAGTACACATACATATATTATGCAAACAAAAACTTTTATTTTGAATGCGATTAATCGCGATTAATCGTTTGACAGCACTAGTTTATACGTGAAATTCTGGAGGGGACGTCAGATGGCATTGCGTGGGGACGTAATGACGTGTGCCAATAATCAATCTATGTACTATAACATGTAAAACGGGAACCTTAAACACCATAATATTGTCTTATTTAGAGTAAGGTAAATAATTAGATTACCGATTTCCATGTAAACGTAGTCAGTGTCAGGATGGCAGGTGTGTACTGATACATATATAACATGAGTTTGAATGTGATTGCTTAATTCTGAACACAGCCACATCCCCAGTTATATGAGGGGGTGCACACTTATGCAACCAAATTATTTGTTTTTTATTTTTAGTTCCTCCCCTAAAGGATTTTAGGTTGTTTTTTAATTGAGTTGTACAGGTTATAGTTTACATTAAAGGTGGAAAAAGTTCTAAAGTAATTTATCTTGGTCTCATTTTTTTTACATAATAAAAACCTGGCATTTTAACAGGGGTGTGCAGACTTTTTATATCCACTGTATATTAATATTGATATTATAACTTAATATTTGACTAAATTTTATATAATATTGATATATATTAATATTTCTTTTAATATATTTATATTATTTATATTGTGATTATTAAATTAATTAAACATAAAAATGTGTTGAATTATCACAAAAATATAAAAATTACATAAACTTGAATTACTGTAGTACTATATATATATATATACATTTATATATTTATTTATTTATTTTTTTTTAAAGCATCATAAAAATTAAAGGTAGCATAATAGAAATTACCATAAAGTATAAATACTTTACAAATGTTTTATTTATATATATTATGATATATTAATTTGTAATATTATATTAATATATTCAAATTAACATTATGTTATAAGATTATATAAATATCAATTTACTAAATATCATTACATCAAAATACAAAATACAAAACTTGAAATAAAATAAAATATAAAAGAATTATACTTATTTTATTTCAGTTAGCTGCCAAGGCAACATTTCTCTTTTTTAAGTTGAAGTGCTAAACTAACTAAAACCAAATAAAGTTAAAACTAAAACAGATAAAAAACTAGATATTATTAAAAACACAAACAAAAACTAATCTGAAAGAAAAAAATACACCTATTTCTTATTAATAATAATAATAATAATAATAATGAGTGATAATATTATTTTCAGTGATGTGCAACATATACATATCGGTTAACACCACACAAAATGCGTTTTATGACCCTTTTATGGTCTTGATCTTTCTTTCTTTCTGATTATGAGGTGAAAAATAACCAAGACACATCTTAAACATAAACATCTTTTAAAATAAATAAATTAATTAATAAATAAATAAATAAAAGAAAAAAATCTTAGTATATGAATACTAATTCACATGTTTGAATATAATGAATATCAATGTTAATGAGTCACTGACCCGGATCTGTCTCCTGGCAAACTCCACCCCCTGAACCGGCCCGGCGATTGACACCTGCAGGTATTACTTACATTTTCACATAAAACTCAAATGAATCATGTAGTATGTAGTGTGTGCAGCAGTATGCTACAACAGTGAGGGAAGTGAGTACCTGGTTGCTCTTTTCTCCTGCGCTGTTGTTCCGGTTGGAATCGGGGAAGTGAATGTGACAGGAAGTGTCCTCCATGACCTTCTTAATGTTCCCGCCCCCTTTCCCGATCACATGAGAGTGCTCGGTGTGTGTGACGTCCATCTTCAGCGTGACTTTATTCACCTGTGCACAGGTGGGCTGCTGTGAGATCGCCACAGGGCAGATGAACAGAGAAATCATAGGAGCTCAAACCTCACCTTAGTCTCTAGAAGCTCCAAAATCTTGCGTTTGGCCTCCAGAACGTTTGCTCTCTTCCCCTCCACTTTCACATGAGGATCTGAACAGAAATACACAAATCATCACAATGCATTTTACTTCCATAACACCAAAATATTCAGTGGAAAACATGTGGATTGGGATCATGAAAATGGCCTTTATTTTTGTCAGCAGTAAAGAAGAGACAGAGATAGTCATTACATTTCAAAACATTATGAAAATATTTTTTTTCCCTTTGATCTTATTGTGAACAATTCATTGGTGCATGTTATTACACTTACTGAGACATCTGTTAAGAAAGTAAATAGTTGCTTTAAAAATCTTATCTGCATATTCAAACTAACTGAAATAAAATAAAAAATTTAAATGAATTTTAAAAATAAAATGAAAATAATACTAAAATCAAATGAAATAAAAATAAAAGAATAAATAAAAGAATACTTCTTTAATATTTTTGTTTATTTTTGAGTGAACGCTCCTATCTGGAGTTTAAGTTTTAGAAATTTTGGGGTGTTTTTGCCCCTTTTTTAATATATATATCTGTTCAGTTTTTATTCATGTTTATTTCAGTTTTAGTTATTTTAGTATTTCAAGTTTAACTAAATTTTACTTTAAGTAAACGTTTTTATTTTATTTTATTTCAGTTAAAGTTTATTTTATTTAAATTAATGTAATTTTACAAGTAAAAACAGTTTTACTTTTAGTTTGCCATAATAACACTGGACCAACTCAAACCCTAAAAAATTACATTTTGCTGAAAACAACACCACACATAAATAAATAATTTCTTGAGTAATTTCTAAGACTATTCACAAACATTTTCATTAAAAATTAAAAATTGTTAACTGACACAAAAATACAAAGCTTGCTTTATAGTTAGTTGGCAAAGGAACACTTCAAATTTTCATTTAGTTTTACCTGAAGTAATGAAATTAGTGAAAAAGTGAATCTTGTTTACGCATAAAAACCAAAGCATATAGTTTGGGTTTTAACCCGTATGACTTTAGCTTAAACCTCATCTGCATATGCAGACTTGGTGCATTAAAATGCATTATGTCAGGTCAGATGTCAATAATGGCAAAGGCAATTGCATGTAACCAGACAGGAATACAGTGCATGGGTCATGCCGACTAGTTTTATGACACCTTTATGGTGCTTTGGAAATTTTGGTCGTTGTATGTAAAACAGCAGCCTGGACATTCAACTAAATGACTCTTTTTAGGTTTGGACCAACATGAGGGTGAATAAATGATGACAGGAGTGTGACAGGACTCACCTTTCTTTGATTTGGCACCGATCTTCAGCTTGGATGGCCATTTCACCTGCGTGTGTGTTTCTCTCATCACCTGAGACAATGAGTGTGTGAGGAAGAAAAACTAGTGTTCAAAAGACACTCAATTTGCATCTTCACATCCTCCATTCAACAGAGACAATGGCTCATTAGCATCTGAAAGCTCTTAGTTTTGCCGTCATAACAGCGAATCTGTTCTGTGTGTTTGGGACAAAATCACTTCAGTGACTTTTTTCTTTCTCCTTAATTAACAAAAGACCAGAAAACCGCAAAAAAAAAAAAACAGTATGTGATCTTCATACTGAGACACCAGAGGATCTCAACAAACACATGCACACGTTTGTTGATGTCTGCAGATGGCAGCTGCTTTGACAGGATTATGAATGTTTAAATATGGAAATGTGAATGTGGCCCGTATCAGGAACTGCTCAAAGATGAGTTAATATCAGGGGTATTATAGCATATATACCAAAACTAAAACAATAAAACACATTTTCATTACTTGAAATAAGAAATTAAAATCCAAAACATTAATAAAAACTACAATAAGATATCAATGACATTAAAACAACACTGGTTATTATTATAATGAACTCAGTTTCTTACCTTCTGGAAGAACTCCTCGCCTGACAGTCCAGAACCTTCTGCAGGAGCTAAAGACACAGAGAAAATAGATTTATACTCCATATTTCATATTAAAACATGACAAAAAAAATTAACAACAAAATATATGTATTTTTTATATTTTATAAAATATATTTAATTATACATGATACAAAATATAATTATTAAACGGAATTTAAATTATATGGAATTTAACAATTTGCATTTATACAACCATATTTTGTTGATGTGCTCTCTTTACAGATTTTCTATATAGTCTGTTGTACACTATTTGTAGACAAATATATATACATTTACACAAACACATACAGAAATACACACAAAATATGCTTTACCAATAATGTAAATGGTAGTTAAATAAACAGCTGTGTGTGTTTTTGTTAAAAAATATAGTGCATGTTTTGCATTCATAATAGCATATTTGGTTCATATTGAACATATCTGTTTCCACATCTTTTATTTCTAAACTATATGTAGACAATATATAGACTATATGATACTTTATATGCTTTACCAAAAATGTAAATGTTACTGAAATAAATAAATAAATAAATAAATAAATAAATAAATAAATAAATAACGAATGAATGAAGTTACAAGGTGTTTTTTGTCTCCCTAGTACCTCCGTGAGGGGTAGGGTTTGGGTAAGGAGACAGAAAATACAGTTTGTACAGTTTGAAAACCATTACGCCTATGGAGAGTGTCTGTGGGGTGGTAAAGTTACACACATTTGCCCCAGAGTGACATTTACAGGGTTAGGGTGAACATCCCTCCTTTCATTAACTGCTCCTCATCGCTACGGGTTACACGGCTCTGCAAGCAAGAATGACTGAACAACCAGCGTGTGTGTGAGTGTGTGTGTGCATGTAAAAGAAAAAGCCCCCAAAGTTGCTTCTGAGAAACGGCGTCAAACAGCAAAGTTATGTTAGAGCAACCGATGCTGACGCAAAACTAATTCACCTCCCTGTGAAAGGAGTAAACACAGCAAACTAAAGACACAATGAGCAGAAACAAAGATGACTGAAGCAAGAATCGCTGTGCAAGTCCAGCGTTTGAGATCCAGACACAAGCGATTTCTCAAATCATGTGTGTTTATGAGGAGAGCTGTACTTGCTAAATAATCAGAGGCACCTTTTTTCAAAAAATAAATACTAATGTTTCTAATTCTAAGGAACTTTAGGTGAAAGATCTGAGGTGAAGGTCATGTTAAAGTTAACTCCTCCATTAAGTCTGATGAGCTCTAATGGAGAACTTCTGAACTTCTATCAGCACAAAAACATTGGCATTTCTTTGCTTTCCTCTGACAAGCTCAATCTGTCACTCGCACTCATCTCTGAGGGATTTGAATGTCAACTCCATCTCGTGTTGATGAATCGCAGGCGGTTAAACTCGACTCGACTCCAGAATTTTCCTGGACAGCTCATGATAACAGACCATTAAACCTGTTCATCATGGCAGAACTGCCACACAAACGGGCCACATCCATCTAACTCTCCCTAACATCACATCTCAGTGCATTCAGAAGGACATTTTGCTGGAAAACCACGACAGGTGGCTTTCTAAACGGGTTTCGTTTGCATGCACAGATTAATGAAGCTTCTGGAATAATTCTACAGAAAACCATGACAGATTACTGTCATCGATCAAACACTCACCATACAGCATGAGCTCCAGCTTCTTCCGGTCGATCCGGAATCTCTCCTCCACACACTCCGGGTCTGAAGGCTCCTGGCCCTGAAGTTCAGATCCTTCATCCTCCTCGTCCTCATCATCATCCTCCTCCTTCTTCTTGTTCTGGTTTTGCAGGGTCTGGTCCTGCTCCTGGTTCTGGTCCAGCTGTGGTCTGTCACAGGTCTCTGGTTCAGGAGACTCAGGAACGGAGCTGCACGTCTCTGAGGCCGCCATAGTGAGAGTGTGTGTCCATCAGTGTGACCAAGGAAACAAGAAAAAGAGGGGCCCTGAGAGACACACACACACACACATACACACACACACACGCACACACACACACACCTCAGAACAGAGCAATATAGCACATCACACCCCTCTAACAGATCACATGACCACAGGACCATCTCAATGAGACACAGCTGAGAACTTTTGTATCACTGTTGTTTCTCCTAAAATAAAAGAGGTTCAAATGAGTCACTACCCAGCTAACAGAGAACGTTCTCTCAAAGTTTTGAACAGCAACGTTAATAAAATGTTTGCTCAGTGTTATGAAATTAAAAAAAAAAAAAAAAAGAAAGAAAATTCTGTCATTAATTACTCACCCTCATGTTGTTCCAAACTCGTAAGACCTTTGTTCGTCTTTGGAACACAAATGAAGATATTTTTGATGAAATCCGAGAGCTCTCTGACCTTCCATAGACAGCAATGGAACTACCATGATCAAGGTACAGAAAGGTAGTAAGGACATCAATAAAATACTCCATGTGACATCAGTGGTTCAACTGTAATGTTATCAAGCTATGAAATGCTTTTTGTGCGCAAAGGCAACAAAAATAACAACTTTATTCAACGATTTCTTCTCTTCTGGGTCAGTCAGCTGCCATTCACGAGAGTATCACGACTGTTTATTAGTACTTATAAAGCACATATTCTGTATGACCATATTCTACATCCCTAATCCTACCCAATACCTAAACTTAACAACCACTTTACTAACTATAAACAAGCAGCAAATTAGGGGTTTCGTTTATTGAGGCAAAAGTCATAATTAATGGTTTGCTAATAGCAAGAACTGGACCTTAAAATAAAGCGTGACCAACTGCTTAAATGTCTTAATATAAAGGCATAATCCTGGCTTAGTCTAAGTCCTGAAACCAGGCCTTAAAAAACTGGGTATTTTGAGTAACGCTACTTTTTACAGAGACATTTTTTAAATGTTACTAATTGTTTTGGAATATTCAGAAAATGTTCAAAAGTAACATTCCTATGATGTTCGCAAAATGATAATATGGAATGCTCCCTTAATGTTCCAAAAATAAAACATTTAAAAAACTGGACAATTTGAATAACTTAATGGAACATTAGCAAAACATATTTTTGTTAGCAGGGAAGTTGACATAATGAATTTGAATAGCAGCTCAGATGATTTGATGAGAAATGTTCATACTGAGATTTGAGACAATAATGAGATTCTCCTGAAACTCTAGAGGAGAGTATTATTTCCTCATGAGAAATATCTGAATATTTGAACAAAAGATAGGTTTTAATGTCACTACGGTGTAGGAGAGGCAGCTGAGACAATTATTTAAAGACAATTTTTTTGTTGTTGTTGAGAAATATTCTTTCAGAACAAAAGTTCTCTATTGGACTATCATGACGAGAGCCAGATAAGAAAACAGAAGTTTATAAGACGTTCAAACTATAAAAACCAACAAGCATCAAAGTTTCACCAGGATCACTTCTGATTCTTACAGAATTTCTTGTATGGATTGTTTCCAGATTGCAAATAATTCCAATAGGAATGGCTTAAACATTCCTCCAGGATGGACTGTAGGAATGTGTTCTTTATTCGTTCCCGTAAGTGCTGTGGCCTTCATAAAGCCCGTCTCGTCCTCCCGCTGGAGAAGAGTGTTTCAGACTCCTGGTTCAGGGGGAGGGGAGCGTTTCAGGAACAATACTGGCCGAGACCCTCCGTTAACAACCACCACCAGCAGCACTGCAGGGGCCTGTAGCCTAGCAACACGTTTGTTTACGGACAAGCAGGGAGATAATAGATGAAAGTCATGAACTAAAGAACACTGTAAAGAAATGTTGGAGAAATGTAGCATTCCATCACTTGCTCACCAATGGATCCTCTGCAGTGAATGGGTGCCGTCAGAATGAGAGTCCAAACAGCTGATAAAAACACCACAACAATCTACAAGTAATCCACACCAGTCCATCAGTTGGCATCTGGTTAAGCAAAAGCTGCATGTTTGTAAGAAATACAAATCTATTATCAAGATGTTTTTGATTTCAAACTGCTCCTTCTGGCTAAAATATGAGTTCATGATCCATAATATCGCTTTCGCTCAAGTAACAAACTCCATCCCCTGTTGCCCTCTCAAAATCCAACCACATATTTGTTTAAAAGTGTTTTGGCTTGTAAACATTGCTTGATCTGTGCATATTTCTATCCTTATTCAGATAAGATGACTTTGTTGCTGGAGGAAACGTTATTATGGATTATTGACTTTTATTTTAGATGGAACGGTCTGAATTTAAAAACATCTTAACGCATTTGTTTTTTTTACAAACATGCAGCTTTTCACTTCGCAAGAAGTTAATTGATGAACTGAGGTTTACTTGTGGATTATTGCAATGTTTTTATCAGCTGTTTGGACTCTCATTCTGACGGCACCCATTCACTGCAGAGGATCCATTGGTGAGCAAGTGATTTAAATGCTAAATTTTGCTAAATCTAATGAAAAATAAACTCATTTCCATCTTAACGGCTTGAAGGTGAGTAAATTTTCATTTTTGGTTGAACTATTAATTTATTGTTTTATTTAAATTAGTTTTACTGAGTTCAAATGATTTGGTTATACCACTAAACTTCAGTTATAAGTTGAGTAAGGTGAATGAGACAAGGGAAAAAAGTGTATTTTTTGTGGTCATAAAAACTTCTAATAAAACATTTAATGTTGCTTGACATCTGTCTGTCCTTCAAACGTCTGCTCAGTTCACTCAATCTCTCTGCTCAAGAACCAAATCACATAAGAGATGCATAACCTTCAAACTTTTATAGGCTGTCTAGCCACCATTCAGCATTTGCCTTGAAAAACTCGTTTTTTTTTTGTTTGTTTTTTATCAATGTTTGTGTGCAACTGATACTTGGAGACTCCAAAGAATAAATACGAACTTCAGTGTGGATCATGCATGATGGATTGATTTGACATAAAGCTTACTCTATATTTTGTAAATGAGGACCAAGATATTTTAAAAACAAATATGTTGTTGGATCAGCATTTACTGTGAGGAAAAATACCCGTCAATCAAATTTAACCATACCTCAATCCCTAAATCATAGATGATGATTGATTAAACATTTTGTGGGCTCAATACTGTCAATCTGACTGGCTGATAGCAATGAACATGTCTCTGCAAAACCTTTCCTGTTTTTAACTCAATTTCTTAACATTTCTAGGTTCAAATTTGTTTTAACCATGTTTATATTGGACCATTGGATTACAACATGTATTACCTGAACATTAACCTGGTAAAGTGGTGTCAGACATCCATTAGAAGCCTCATCTTGGGGATAAAGTGTAGATGTTGATTCCAGCCAGCAACGTTTCTACAGAAACTCATTACCAGTGTCTACAGTGAAGCCCAGACCACTGTAACCCACCATAAACCACTTCAAAATCACCCAATGACATGTGACCAACACCAACTCAACTGACTATTCAAACTTACCAGGAAAATTTGCTTTCTGAAATTGTACAACTAATAAACAATCTTCTGACTAGTACAATCACTGTACCTGAGACTGAAGGCCGTGTTGGACCATCCAAACAAACCTGCAAAGGAAGGTTGTTTGATATGTGGAGCAGGTTATTACATTTTGATGAATGATTATAAAAATAAACTTTTTGACTCATGAATATATATATGATATATGTAAATCAAATATATAAATATTAAGATGTTTACAGAACATCATCAAAAGGCTGAAAATTATGAACTTATTTTTATAGCTATATCTCCTAGTCCTACTGACAGTAAGATCATACACACAGCATAAGTTGATGTATAGAGTGTGTAAAGAGGGACTGACGGGGTTGAGCAGGACAGTGAGGAACAGCTCCCCTCCGTCAATGATCCGCTCCAGCTCCTGCGGCCCGCCGGGATACTCCTTATGAAAGATGGTGTGTGTGAACAGACCGCACGTCTGCCTGGGCAAAACCTGAGCAAAACACACACACAATCAGTTCTCCCTTCACACTGCCTGACACACACACACACACACACTCAGGACAGCGCCTGTCTCTCTGTAAATAAATAGATGTGAGCTAATGTAATATTCATAACATCTCACACTGAACTCAGGAGCTCAATCTCGTTAGAGAATCGATGAAAGAGAGCGAGTGGAATATTAATCTGCTCCTGAAATAAAGGGAATGAGATGGAGGGACAGTTTTCACTCTTGATTCAGGGGCTGTATTGATAATTGTTTGTGTGTG
>JAFVLL020041895.1:15000-21078 GCA_021397915.2 Tor tambroides
TTTTCTGTCATTTCGAGGCTGAAGTTACATACGGTTTTCTTTAGTTTTAATTTGCTTAACTTTCGATCTGACCCTTTTTAAATGGTGGGTGTTTACGCAGTTGGCTAGAGCAGTGCTGATCGGGGAGAACGGAGGTGCGCTCACTCTGTTGGTTAGTAAGACTGTCACTCAAGGCTGGCAGTCATGCATATCCTCTGGAACAGAGTAATATCACGTCCACATCACAGACTTTGCGATTAGCAGATCGCAACGTCTCAAATCGCAATTGCGATTTGCTTTCCATTAATCGTACAGCCCTACCAGGTAGTTCTCTCTTCAAAAAGTTAGCAGGCAGAGGAGGACATCACAGGGTTATCCGTTGTGCCAGTGGAATGGCAATCTGCTTGCCGCACGAGGCAGCGTCACCTGTTGCTTGCAGACGCGCCTGTATATTAATCGGCCTAATTTGCATCACAATCGGCCTATGCCGATTAATTAAAAAATGCCAAAAATCGGCCGATTAATCGGCCGGCCGATCAATCGATCGACCTCTAGCAGTGATCATAGATAAGTTGAATGGAATACTTTTACAGACTTTAATGATGATTTTATGCTGATCTTTTGTTCAGAATCATATGTTACGTTCGTCACGATTGCGGATGACAACATACAGGATCAACACCGTTCATGTACTGCAGGGTACAATTAAATCAATTTACATTTAACCAGTTTAATATGGAGATTCCAGTTCCATTGCCCATTCTCTCAGGATACCTGGAATCAGTGTTACAAGTACCCCAGGAACATCGTTTTTCAATTTTTGTAGCATACACACCATCAAACCGATGAGAGCTTCGGATCTTCCAATGTTTCTCTGGCGCAGAAACCTAAAGATGTCCGAGTCCCTGTGCAACTGATACTCGATTGCCATTGGCTCATCTGCGTTCATGGGGAGGGGCTTACCGATAGGTCAATTGTGATGATACCAATAAGTTGATAATTATGTTACGCCCTGATAAAGAACAGATGACCATAAGTTTAAAAAGGAGATGTTTAGTTGACAGATGACATTTTATGTCCAGAATAAGTCCTTTTGAATATCATAAATGTTGTTAAGATATCAGGTGAATAATCAGGTAAGATTGTTAAATTCTAGACATATATAATTAGGAAGTATCAAAGCGTGGGGCCCGGTGCAACCACACCAGTTGTTGCACCACCCAAAGGACGGCCCTGAGTGCAGGGTATTTTTTGCTTCTTCAGACAGGTGTTTTGTCAGGATTACTTTTAACTATGATCTTAGGTGTTGTAGGATTACTACAGGGATTAAGTGCATTTGGAGATCACAGAAGTTCATCCTTGCCACCAACTTTGAAGATTTACATTTTCTTTAAAATAAAGTCAGTTAAGTGCACTGTAAAAAATGCAACTGCACATTTTCCAGTTTACGAAACCTTTTGAGTCTCATATACTAAAAAATGCTATTTTCATGAACCTACATAAAAACCCTTGTCAGACCAACAAAATTACCCCAAATGTTGTCCCAACTAGTCAAACACAGTTGTCTGAACAAAGAATTTCATGTTGTTGAAATGTTAAGGCTTTGTGAGTTCCCAGCATGCATTGCAGCATGAATAAATTATGCAGTTACTGTTATAGGATTAGTGTTTTGCTGTTTGCTGATTTCATTTAAACTTTTTTGTTGTTGTTTTATCATTATTGTTAGTTATTTGTTGTACTGTGATGTAAAGAGCTCATCTTTTTAATATTTGTTGATTGCCACCGTTCTTGAGGTTAGTGTGTCTAGTTTTGAGGCCTAGAGTATGTTCAACCACTTTTGTATGATTTCTGGATATCTTAGTCTTGTAAGTTGTCTTGCAAACAAAGACAATGTTGTCTACTTATTAGACTAGCTTATGCATTAATGTTTATCACTTGTAAACAAGTAAAGAAAGTTCATAGAACATAATTTGAGACATTGGAAAAGCATTACAAGTCTTTTTAACTAACAAAACTGTGTTAGTTGAACAAAAAAGAGACCTGTGACTGTACTCAGTGACTTGGGTTGAGTGAACAACTGGGTCCAAAGTTGAGTAAACTCAAAAAAGCTGTGCAGCAAGCTGCCTTGAAATTTAAAGTTAAGTCAACTTTTCATTTTTTACAGTGTGTGGCAATTTCCATATATTTTTTAAAACTATTTTAGTGTGTAATTTAACTTGTACACCAAAACTGATGTTTATTTTAGTACATAATGTGTTTAATAAATGAAAACGGCATATTGCATATATATATATATATAAATAAATAAAATTAAACAAGGTTTAGTCTTTATTGTTACACACTGAATGTAAATGGCACCTTACATAAAGTAAACAATTACATAAAACTTTGCATAAATGTTAGGTGACCATGTTCTAGCAAGTAGCAAGTGGCATTTATGAATGTCTTGTCAGAATCAAAACCATTATATAAAAATATCATATTTTTATATGAAATGATCTCCTATTTTCTAAATACCTGCCCCTTTTAGGTTACACAACTGTTTTGTCATTATATAAGTGAGCTATATAACACACCAATGAGACCTCAATCCTGACGTCACGTGCTTCTTACGTGAACGAGACCGAGGTAGACAGTATCACACTTTCCCGTGTCAGTGCGGACCTAATGATAACGTCGCAGCCGTCTACATTTTATTAAAACAACTGATTAATATTTACCGTTTCTACTGGATTGTATAATAAATGGACATCCTGCTGAATGCAGAATGAAAGGGACCCGAAGAAGGACCGTTTTAAAGGGTATTCCAAGCGAAATAGTTCGGGAGGATTTCGCAAAGTGCCGCTGCCGGAGACATTGAGTCTTACATAAAACTAATGGGTCATCTAAACGTTGGTCATGAATGTGCTTCATTTGGCAGAAATCAAGATACTCATCATCAACACTGAAGTCGATGTCTGAAAATCAGCTTTCAACCTTTTCTTTTGTCGGTTGCTCACTTGTTTGGAGACTCGTGATTTCAAAACAAACCCGAACCAACTCATTCTGGTTTATTTTCAAGACATATTTAAACGTTTGTCTCTTTATATATATATATATTACAATTTTAAATGAAAATATCGCTAGATGTGTTATGTATTGTTTTGCCAAAGGTTACAGAGGTGTTTTTTTGTTTTGTTTTGTTTTTTTGCACTTACCGGAAAATGAACCGTCAGTCATTTAGATGTTTTGGTGGGCCTAGCAGTGGTGAATGGGAAATGAATAGTGTTTATAAACATTTAGCTTTTGGTCTCATTGTTACTGATTTTCGCCAATATTCCGATCGTGTTGCGTTAAAGATGGTGCTTTTGTGAAGTAACTAAAATAGGACTATACTTGGTTATTTGTAGCCTGGATTCCACCAAAGCTTTAAACCAGAGCACTATACGTTGTACTTTTGACCGCTTTCCTACAAATTATTTGTATTTCATGCGGTGTAGCAGACAATGGATGCTGGGATTCAAAACCACACCGAACATTATGTGCACGACCTCTCAAACCCGACCGCACCGGGATTGTGTGCGGAAATGCTCGGGGTTGCGGACGAGGCTTGCCAGGCTGGAGACTTCGATCTGGCCGCGGAGATCTATACGTCTCAGCTCGCCGAGCTCGAGCACACCGACCGTGGCCTCTGCCTGCGGAAAGCTGACGCTCTAGCCCGTGGGGGACGCATAGCTGATGCGTTGGACTCGTATTGTATCGCTGCAAACCTCCAGGTACTGAGACCTGATGAACTGCAGATTTTAGTTGAAGTTATAGCGCATACGATCCGCATTAAAGATCAGAGTGACAGTAAGACAATAAGCGTGGGCTCTACCGCAGAAAGCAGATGTTTTGAGAGTGACGAGTTAGACGAAGAACAGAACTTAGACTTGTTTTCATGCCGCCTTTGCAAGTGCTTATTGACGGAACCGACGTCCTTGGTGTGTGGACACACTTTCTGTAAGCGCTGTCTGGAAGATGACCTGACAAAAGAGTGCAGAATGTGCCGTTTAAAAACCAACAAATCACCCATACAATTTACTGTGGACGGACTCAGAGTAAATGTTATTGTCAGTGGCTTGACTGAAAAATGGTTCAATTCGGAAAGCAAAGCGAGACGATACTGGTTGGAAGGGGAAGGTTTTTGGAAAAAACAGGACGTATCCAATGCAATACTCAAGTTCAACACGGCGACTGAACTAGGTAAGAGACTGTTACATTTATGGCTTTTCACCCAATTTATCGCAGCGGGTATTTTATAAAGAACTGACCTACTTTCCGAGACTCATGAAACAGCCACAGGGGGCGACATTGCACGCCTCGATGACACCGTTTTGTAACAACGTGACCAATATAATTTAGGCCTACATAAACCAGTTGAATTTGGTTTGAATTGGGTTCATTGGGCTGTCAGGTTGATGGAAGACATGTTCAATGTTTAGTTGATCACAGCATTTAGCAAACAACATAAGCTGATTTGTTGTTGATTTGTTGTATGTTATTAACTCAACCCACAGCCTTCTGAACATGCAGTGCTCTCTGTCTACACAGTTAGGCGTAATATTGATTAATACTGAAGTAATGCAGAACTTTTGTATGAACTTTGTAAATGAAGTTTGTTTAATTTTGTTTAGGTGGCTATTAGACTCTTGTTTTATATTTTTAGGTCATATCTGGGCTCCTCAAAAGTAGGTCAACGCATTGGACCTGCTTATTATTTCAAGTGTGAGAAATATATGCTGTCTCTAACTTCAAAGGCTATTACATTCCAAAGAATAATAGTCAATTTTGTAACTGTTATTTTTTCTGAAATACGACATCCTCTGATGTATGCGGCTGACAGATATTACTTACAAATGCACAGCCTTTAAGACACAAATGAGACACAGCCTTAATGAACCTACTGAGCAACAAAGACACTTTTAAAGGAGGCATGCTTTATCCATCAGCTTTGATTGATACAGAATATCAAATGTAAAAGATGATGTACTAGTTCAGGGGTGCCCATTCCTGTTCTTGGAAATCTACCTTCATGCAAAATTAATCTCCAACCCTGACCAAACACAACTGAAATGGCTATTAAAGATTCTTAAGGAACACTTGATGATAACCAACAGGTGAGTTTGATCAGGGCTTGGAACCAGAGATTGTCTTATTATTGGGAGATGAGAGGGTCTGTATTACTTACCATTGGAAAAAGCGAAACGGCTAACTTGGATCTTGTGAGGCACCTCAGCCAGTCATACAACGGCAGTGACTTCAGTGGCCGGCTTTCACAGGTCTATGACAGTCTGTTACAGTTTACATTGCACAGGAAAAAAAATAAAATTCTGTTCATTTAAAAAAACAGCATGATTGGGCATACATAACACTGATACTGCTCACAAAAAATGTAATATATTTGTTGAAATCTGGAAGCCATAGAAAGAATACTTTATTTATTAAAATATTTATTTTTTACCTTTATTCATTAAAGAGTGTTATATCATTATCATATGCAGCAGTCACAAGTCATTACAGTTCAAGTCTATTTATTGAAACTTGGTATATCTTATTTTCATTAAAAACATACAATATAGACCAATTCTGTTTGTATAAGATGGAAGAAACAGCTTGTGCCCCATTTACCAATTAGATTTTTGCCATTTGTAAAGAACTATACAAAGATAAAAAAGGTTTCAGAACATTTTACCATATCAAACACTCTTCGAGCCTGGAGGGATATTAAGACATACTTAGGAATTTCTGTCTCTCTTTCCTTGTCTTCCCCACTTTCTTTTAACCCTGATCTGCCTTTAACGTTGCAGAAGATTGGTCTTTCAGCATGGCTGAAACTGGGAATCTCTCAAATATCTTGTTTATTTTCAGAGGGCACCCTAAAGTCTTTCCAGCAGATTGTAGAGCAATATAAAGTTCCAAAGTCCAATTTTTACAAATACCTTCAATTGCGACATTTTTTAAAACCAAAGATAGACAAAGAAGTGTTGAGAACTGAAACAACAGAGATTGAAGACCTTTTACTGAACCCAATTTGTTTAAAGGGATTAATATCAAGGGCATATGATATCTTGTCTAGTA
>JAFVLL020041896.1:0-10155 GCA_021397915.2 Tor tambroides
TAGGCAGGGTGAAAATTTCAAAAGAATTCCATTGTCTCTGCATGTTCTTATCATAAATCTTTAGATTTAGACAGCAAGCTTCCATATTAGATTACTTATCACAAGGCTGAAAGAAATACTGTTGATTCTTTGCCAGAACATCCATCATCTTACAAGCAGGAATGCCCTCTTAACACAGATGCCTGAAATTTGTGCGAAAAGAGACTTCGCTGAGAGGTAGTTTAATGAGACACAGGATGAACAAGATGTGGAAGATGTGGTAGATCTCTCACCTCAGTTGTAATCCCAGTTTCCATAAGAGCTGCCACCACATACGCAGTCAAGGAGATCTTTCCATGAATCCCACCCTTAAAAGGAATTGGACAGAGCAAAATTCACCAGGGTGATGACAAATAACACCTCTATCCCAGCTTCCTCAGTTTGATGAGAGCTTGTAAACCTAAGGATTGTTGGCTTAAATAAGCAATGTTCTGACACAGATATACTGAAATGGTTCTTCTAGGACTTCTAAAAAGGATCAAGTGTAAACATACCTTGGTCTAAGCTATCCTTTTTGAAGAAACTTTTGTCTAATCCTTTGTGGGCCAGAGCACAGATTTCCATATGGACCTTTCCCAGTTCACTCAAATCTCAGAGATACTCTAAACTGCTCAGTATTAAACAAAAGGAAGGTCTCCATTTATGTACCTGCAGGTCTTTGTTGAGGATCCGGCCCACTGCTGGGAATGATCCTTCTTCCTTTTGATGAGTGATCAGCCAGGATTTGGCAGCACGTAGTTCTTCAGAATCAATGAAGATGAAGCCACGTGACTGAGCAAATGATTTCAGTACGAATGCAGTCAACCTGGAGGAACAAGAGGTAACAGATACCAACACTGATGTCTTATGCTAGAAGTTCATTGCAGGCAACTTGTAAAGGATTTGAAATTAGTCTTGGAAAGTGTAAGAGATGACATGAATGTCCATTGTCTACTTTTTTGCTTGGTCTGTCAAACAAACACAAACACAAGTCAAGCTGCATACTATAGTGTGGACGTACAAAGTAGATCTTCTTGGAGAAGGCCAAATCAAGTATGTTCCTGCATGCAAAGTATAGGATCCCATATATAAACTGAAAGCTATTTGAAACATCACAGTGAGAATAAACTTTGACAAATGTATGAAACAGCTAATCGAAATGCTGAGTGACTTTGCCTTGTAAATGCTTTCACCTCTGTGAGTCAACTGAACCAGGGCTCTACAAACATGCAAACCATGTGCTGATTTGTTTTAACTGCAACATGGCATATCATGACGACATTCCTCAAAGCGGCCAGATGATGATACACGTGACTTCACTTAAAATAAAGGTCAATAAATAAACAATCAGGGAGTTTTTCTGCAGCATGTGCTTTAGGGATGTCAAAACAAACACCCAAACAACACTATGGACTCCTTGCAGGCCTGGCCTTGAATATTATGTTCCCCAAGGTCGTAAGACTGGAGCATTGAGCCTACAGGAATTTTTATAATGTTAAGTAATATGTGTCAGAGACTTTAACTGCCTGACCCAGGGGAAAGGTTCCAGAAAGTGTTTGGATGATATAAAGAGCAGCAAAGTGAAGGGGACGTCCCTGATTCTTCTAGATAGGCTTGCGCAAGAGGTTCAGTCAGAGGTTTGCAAGGTGCCTTTCTCACAATATAACCCTTGTAAGAAGTCGCCTTACCTAATGCTTTGGAATGCTTAGAAACCTCTGCCAGGACTCTCAAGGCAAACAGGGCTCTTAAAATGATCCCGAAACATCTGTGGTGAACCACTCCAAGCATGCATAAACTTGAGGTGAAGAGCTACTAACCTTAAGCATATCATTTTTGTATGTGGTTTTAAGGCACCCCAACAACAAAATTTGACCTGCATTGTGTTAATCTGTGTTTCTTCCTACATGTACAGAGCATTTGTTGTTGACCTCAGCAGCCTAGATCCCTATTCACTTGTAATATTGAAAAGAATAGCCAATACATTTAACATTTCACAATAAGTGGTTCAAAGAAGAAAGTCAAGCAGGTTTGAAACTACTCCTTTAGTTTTAGGTGAACTACGCCTTATTTGGTCAAGTTCTGCAGGAACCTTACAGGAGTTTGTAGGATTGCTGGGGGTTGCAGAGTAGATTACTGCCGCATGTGGCTCACATTGGATCCAGACATGCCGATGCCAGCGAGTGATGCCAGAAGATGGGTTGCCAGATCTGGTCCAAGGTCTAAACATTTTTCCTCCACTTTCAAAGGCATCTTCACACATTACGAAACTCTGCTAAAGCTGCACCAACCTTCCAGGCATTTATAAATAAAAGTTTCCACTGTGTTCAAGAACATTAGCTGCTCTTTCCACTGAAGAAGATTAGGTTTGAAGATCTTGGCATTACTAGGCACCAAGGCGCTGATGGGGACATTAAATACTTGCTGCACCATTATGGCCAATCTTTTCATTAGGAACCACAATTTCCTGTCCTATCATTCAGCCCACCTGGGACATATTAACCTAGCTCTGGAGCTGCTGTTCACCTGGCAATAAATGATCTGTGCTAATAGCTGAAACTGGACCAGAAACAAAAGCAGGGTTGTTTTGGACTTATACGCATTCTCAGACGAATGTACAATCTGGGAGAGGGTTTGACATCCCCACTGGACCATGTCCCAACAGCTTTAAAATGGAATCCCCAATCAAGTACACAACTTAATGCAGTATTCTTAGTGGTGTCAAAGTTTCTCAGTTAATTCTTGTTTCTCACCTGTGCTTAACTGTGCAAACATTTTCTCCACTCACATACTCTCTGCCAATGCAGCATTAAACCTTCCAGAAACAGCAAAAACCAAGGATAAGATAAACATTAGCCTGCTGTCTAGTCGACTACTTTTCTGAATGACTAGTTAACTAGTTAAAATGAGTAGTTGTGCAAGTTTATACAGGAATGAGGGGCGACAGGGATCAAGTATGCTTGATCCCTACTTTTTGTGACTCCAACTGCCAAGGCTAACTTGAATTTCCTGTAACTCCCGTGTGTTCAGCGGCGGAGCAGGCAATATATTGGGGGTAGGGGCTGTTGACCTCACAGAGGGCATAGTTAATGATGGCTGTTCTGAACCACGGGAAGAAATCCCCCAAAACAACCAATAAATCTGTACTCCAGTCACTGGAGTCAAGGAGCTTATTAGTAGTTTGTTAATAAGGCTCCAGGGTACAGTCAGTTTGGCATTTTACAATCCATGGCTCTATTAAAAGTCAGACAACCATGCTTAAATAAATGAATCATTATTGATTTTTTGTGCTAAACAAATATATATCATGAGGACAACATTTTTCTTTGTGTTTTTAAAGAACACAAACATCACATGCTTTCAATCTGAGGTTTAGCTTTCTATAATAAATCAAATAGAGTAATAGGGTGTCAATATATGAAGATATTTGTAGAAAAATAACCAAACGTGGATGTTTGTGAAGTTCACCTTTCTTTGACTGGAGATGGGGGGTTAAATAAAGGACATACTAGAAACAAAAATATGGCTTACGATATTGTAATTAAAGCCAACTTCTTAGCAGACACGACATGTACAGACTTCACGCAGTAGAAGCTTACCACATGCTTCCGGAGGAATCTCTTTCCCCAAAGGCACTGTAGGAACCATCCTGCCTCTTGTATGTCAGTTGCCTCTGATAACCTGCCAGGTACATTATAAGACCCAAGGCATTGTTTGCACTGCGTTTGTACAGACCTTCAATCACTTTAAAATAATTCTTCAGAAGATTAATTATCAAGACGACACATTTAAGAATGAAAGCATGTTCTGTCTTGTACCTTGCAGTAGGTAGTCAGTGGCCTCTGCCTTCACCTCTGAGCTGAGCTGATGGGTTTTCTGAAGGTACTTGAGCACAAAGACATTGGGAGCGAAGTGGATCATGTTCTGCTCCCCACAACCAAAGGGAAGTCTGAGGAGTTTGTCGAGATTTTTGAGGGTAGGCCCCATAACATCACCTGGGACACAAAAGATTGTCACAATAGCAATTGCATGTTTAAATTAAACAAACTTTGAGGTGAATTAGTAGCTTGTTCTGTTGGGTGACTACATTATAAATTCATCCTCACCAATCATGGCGGCAGTGGCTCTCTCTGAGCCTGGCACTACATTGTGTGGGACTCCCAGAGTGAAGGCCTCATTGTGATTCTCATCTGCATCTTCTTTGCGCCAGATCCTAAACTCACCTACAGAACCCCAGCCAGTGGAGAAACCAATATGTCGCACCTGAGCAGGGAGTGGTCCGGCCCACTGCAGAATCAGGGTCTCAGTGGATGGCTCTAGGCCATGTCCCACCTATCACCAGAAAGATTTTGTAACCATAAAACCAGACTACAGTGATTAGCTGGTCTCCAAGCTAGGCCAAGCTGGTTTGGCTGGTGTTTCAAAAGGGTTTTAGGTACTTTTCAACTGGTCCGCCTGGAAGACCAGATAATCGACCAGCTGAACACAGTGAAGCATCTAAACCGAGAAGCACTGTGCAGGTGTTTTGTATTTGCTTTTAAAGCTTGTGAAAATAAAAGCCTCTTTCCAAATTTTTAATTTTCGGAAACACCCGTACAAAATGATGAACTGATCCATGCATGAAATGGAGAAGATATGCATGCGCTCATTCAGAGGAAACCAAGCAAGTATGACACACTTTAATTCAATAATAACAACAACATGGAAACAAATTAAGTTCTACTCAAAAAGCAGTTTGATGAATACTGCATTTAACAAGCACAGGGGGGCTCATGAAAAACAATTGCCAAGTCTTGGCAAAAACTACCCACATCACCTTAAGCCTACATAGACCCAGTTTGAAATCTCCCATAAACAGACACTCACTATATTATCAAGATTTGTCATTGTATACTAGACCATATACAATGGAAGACAACTCAACATCCAACAATGAAAATAGGTCACTTTCAAAACAAATCTAGCCCCAGTTATATGCAAGTAAGTGTACCAGTGCAGCAGAGTAGCAGTGCTAGATGTGAATCTTTCTGTGCCAGTGAGAGATCAATGGTCATAAATCACTGGGTCTTTGCAGTGGCATTAGCCAGTAGAATATGACCTCATTAGTATGCAGTGTTGGGGAGCAACTAACTAAACACAGCGAGACTATTAACACAACTTCATTTTTCAATAGCATGACAGTAGCCGAGCGGTTCTGAAAATGGTGTAGCCAGTTTTCCAGTAAAAAGCTAGAAATGTAGCATAACAACAATTTCTACACATCTTATTTAGTTTTTCCATAATCTCAGATATTTACCAAATGGATAAGATTTACAAAATGTAGTGAATGGATGTTTGATATTCATAAACGTTACTGAATTACATTGTAACAAAGTGAACTAACTCAGGAAAATTTTTCCCTACCAAAGCGAAACTTGGTAAACGTCACTGTCACCATGGTTCAAAGTAAGGATGGGATGATAAATAGATTCGTGGATCGATTCTGTGATTTTCTGAATGCATCGCGATTCTCTCTGGAATCGATTCTGAGTTTAGTTTTTAACAGCAGATGGTGCTCTTTAACCGCACACTCAAATGCTCACGAAGAAGAATGCTTGTGCGTTCAGCCGAGTAGCCTAATGTAAGTGGTTAAATGCACTTGCACTTCAGCTTTTATGATGCGAGATTAAAAATCGCAGAAATCAATCCACGAATCGATTTATCGTCCCATCCCTAGTCCGAACAAACCAGCTCAATTTGATGACAGCGACCCCTTGTGGTAGAGCTGCATGACTCTGGATAAATTGAGAATCACAATTTTTTTGTTTCAAATAGAGATTTTGGTTCTCCCACGATTCTGAACTAAGCAAAATAACATGTGATTTACTAGAGGTTGTGACAAAATATTAATTGCCTCATTCTATTAAAAAATGTTTAATCAATTTAATATATATATAATATATATAAAAATATGTTTGAGTGAATAATTCAATGACTCACTCATAAATACTTCACTTGTTCCATTACTGAATGAATCAGCATTTTTGAATGAATCTCTTGAATGAATGATTCAAATGACAAATACATGTTTTAACAGTCACTGGTCACCACCTAGTGGTGAAACAATGTTGCTTCATTTTGATTGCTACCATAGACATCAGTATTTATATCCAAGCTATAAACTTTTATCCTAGTACTTCTGTGATAATATGAATGATTGTAAGACAGAAATAATAATGTGTGGTTGAAAAGACCTTATGAAGCTGTTTCATACCTAAACATGATAACTACCCTGTCTGTCTCAGCGGCAGCACAAACACAGATTTGAATTTTCTGATATGACTTTGTCAAAGGTTTGATAGACACAGATGTATTGATGCCATTTAGAAATCAAATCGCATGAGAGTTTGAATTGAGATTATGATCTTTTAATGATTCATTGTGCTGCTCTACCTTGTGGTCATAAAATTGGATAAATCTGCTTATAATGTCCTATAGTTTGACCTAAAATACCATTCTAAAATGCCATCTATATCATAGTTATCAAATCACAAACTGCATCTGCTGTTGTTTTCAAGTCTAACTTACCTGCACTCCCCCTCCTCTCCAGCTGATCCAAAAGCTTCGGAACTCATCCCAGGTTAGGATTCCTGGCGTTGGGGTGCTGGCTACAGGCTCTCTCATCTTACCCTGTGAGATCCAGGAGCGTGAGTTTTGCCGCCCACCCAGGACAATTTCCACCATTTCGGTGCTGTCATGTGCGCTGGGCGAGAGGGCAATGTGGGCGTCGTTATGACTTTTGATGGCCACTTGTATGTGTGTGACTTTCGCTGGCTTCTTGACGTATTGATACTCATATTTGTTGGGTGTGGAGATATGAATTCGTTCTGTGAAATGTCAGGGAAGAAATACTGGACAATAAACTTCCCATTCTTTGGATTCTAACATGAAACTAGCAAATATCACTATCAGTTAGAACATATTAGAGAATTAAAAAACAACAGGAAAGACCTTACCATTTGGACAGAAAAAGACACTGTATGTGTACTCTCTAGGTAAACCCTCAGGCTATGGAAAAGCAAGAAGATGAGATATTTAAGCAACGAAACAACTAAAAAACACACTCCTTGCTCCAGGTAAAATCACATAACTCCTGCACGCTCTTTAAAGGAATAGTTCACTTCCAGAATAAAAAATTCCTGATAATTTACTCACCCCCATGTCATCCAGGATGTTCATGTCTTTCTTTTTTAAGTCGAAAAGAAATTAAGATTTTTGAGGAAAACTTTACAGGTTTTTTCCCCATATAGTGAACTTCAATGGTGGCCAGCAGGGTTGAAAGTCCAAATTGTGGTTTCAATACAGCTTCAAAGGGCTCTACACGATCCCAGCCCAGGAGTAATGGTCTTATCTAGTGAAACGGTCAGTCAATTTCTAAAAATAAAAATTCATACACATTGTAACAACAAATGCTCATCTTGCACTAGCTCTGTGATGCGCATGCAAGTCTTCACGCATCGCGTAATCGCATTGGAAAAGTCATGTATGGTTAGTTCTTCATCTGTATACTTTGAAAGGTATTACCATTGTATACCTTTTTTTTGTAAAGGGTGTTTGACTTTTTGCACCTTTGCTTTGTAAACACTGGGTCGGTACTTCTGCCTACGTCACGTGTGCGTGATTACGTAATGCAAGAGGTTGAGCTAGTGCAAGATGAGCATTTTTGGTTAAAGTATAGAATTTTTTGTTTGTTTTTTTAGAAAATGACTGATCGTTTCACTAGATAAGACCCTTATTCCTTGGCTGGGATTGTGTAGAACCCTTTGAAGCTGCACTGAATTTCACTGAAGCCCAATATATGGAGAAAAATCCTGGAATGTTTGCCTCGAAAACATTCATTTCTTTTCGACTGAAGAAAGACAGACATGAACATCTTGGATGACATAGGGGTGAGTAAATTGACCTGGGTGAGGAAATTTTTACTCTGGAAGTGAACTACTCCTTTAACTTTGCACTGCTCACATACTCTGGTCTGGAACACAACAACAACAGATTCCCAGTGCTAACTACACAGTGCTCAGCCAATCTGTTGGTACATTCAAAAATATCTGAATGGTTACATAATACCTGTTCATAACACAACATATAGCAACAATAAGATCCAGGGTCCCCACCTCTACTAGCACACTCCTGCGCACATAGTCCATTCCTGCAGGACTTCTCCTGTCCTCCTGTTCCTCACCCACTTTGCCTGCTTTGTTGGACTGCAGCCCATCGGAGCAGCAACTTGGCTCACTGTAGGCCACAGCGCGAGCTGCCATGGAAACAAATATGAGAAATGACAGATCACAACTCAGTGACACTGAAAATGGTTTATTTGCATTGTGGGTGCATATGAGGGGAAGAGTTGCTGTTTGCAGAAGTACACATGTACAAGTGCACACATGGGAGACTTCTAGCAGCCTTTTTTTAACAAACCCCGTAATGTCTTCTGAGACCCTGATGGCCTGGGGATAATAGGATACACACATGGCTTCGCAGCAGAATGGCTGCTTGCCAGCAAAGCCCCTTTTGTATGTGTGTAGTGAGAAGGAAGGACTTGGAGCCAGGGGGACTAGGACAGAGCCATGGGGGGCCCATTGGCCAGCACTGACCTGCAAATTCATTGACATGCCACAGAGATGCATAGAAAAGCCCCCCACGTCTATGCCCTTATGTACTTTTCCTTGTCTAATAGGCTAAAAAGAACATCGTTGTTGTCCAGCATGGGTCATTACATAAGTCAATGACAAGGGTTTCATTGGCAGCTGTGCTTTGCTAAGGCCAAAATGGCAGTACATTTAAGAAATTGCAGGCTGAAACAAGTCAAAGAGTCAAAATATGCGACAATGATTGATTTATATTCCCAAGAATGTTTGCAATGTCTTGTAATAATAAACTTTCTGTAAACAACAGTGAGAACAAATACACAATTCTTGTCAAACATGAAGCAAGCAGAAGATTTATAAAGTACCAGGCAAAAGTTTGACTGAATTTGTTTCTTATAATCCTAAAAACCTTTTGATCTAAGTGTCCAGCATACAGGTTAACTCCTTCAATACTGTTTAAAAAGTATCCAAAGATGCTCTTCATGAAGTTATTTTTTTGATTCCGTATACCATTTTTGTAAAAGTGTCGGTTTACCCATTGTTGGAGTATTCAATGGACTAACCTGTAATGTTGGCAGATACCAGCTCCGAAAAGAGCAGTACTATAAAAGTGGGCGTGGGCTCCCCAGTTGCCACACACTTTTTCCGGGTAAGATGGTGTTTTCCTGGGTGACCCACAAACTTGATCCCTTTGGGCACTGACACTTTCACATGGACCTACAGAGAAAGAGCATAAAAATAAGTCATGCAGTTTCTCCGTATCACACAAACACATGCTCTCCGCATTTTCAAACTTATAAGGCATGAACTCCCAAGAGCTCCTAAAGGATTCTGGGCAATTTTTGAGGTGCATTGCACATTTTCCATGCTGCCTAACTCATTGCCTCCCATCGTTCCTCGAGGATTCAACTCTAAACCCCTCAGCGCCAACACTGCTGCAAATCTTTTCTCTGCACATACCTCAAGTCAAAAATAAGCTGATACTAAATAACATTTGAGTCCACATGATATGAAGGCAGAAACTGGTTTCCATAGCATCTATGGTCAAAGACATGCAAGTGTCTCGTAAATGGTGCTTGTCTGTGCAAAATTCATTGCCATGGTGCCAAAGTTTTGCTATTTAGTTACTAAGGTGTTCTAAATAGCAAAACACAGTGTTCTGATGAGGGGGTCAAAACAGGACATAAAATAGCCTATTACTTCTAAATTATGATGTTATTTGATGTAAAAATCTTGATAACATTATAAGTGGACCTCAGAGAACAGTACAAAATAAAAAAAGTTCATGACCCCTTTAAGATTGTGGCAAATGTTGATTTTTTCTGTGTAAAAGCACATGCACATACCTCTGCACACGTAGGAAGGTAGTTATACACTGTCAGTGGGACTTTGGTTTGTTCACCACGGACAACGCTGTATGGCAGGGTGAAGTCGATGAAGAAGGGCTTGAATGTGCGCAGCTCTGTGATCTGAGCCAGGCCCAGACCCTTTTCAGCAGACAGACCAATAGCCT
>JAFVLL020041897.1:0-61825 GCA_021397915.2 Tor tambroides
TCACAGGATGTGCCTGAATGCTGTAGCGCTCCTCATCGTCATTAGTGGCATAAAGTAGCTCCCATGACAGGTTGGCCCACTGGCCCCTCACACCCTCCTCATTCAAAACTCCCACCTGGACTAGATTCTCCTGCAGGGACAACACACGGCTCGTATATGTCCCCTATGAAAAACAGAGAAAATGTATTATGCAACTGTAAATTATAATGGGGGGGGGGTTATTATTATTATTTATTTTTTGTTAAATTAAATTTGAAAACAAGAAAAATAAGAATGCATGAAGAGTAGAGGTAAACCAATATTTAAATCCTTGCCAATACAGACAAGCTGATAATTATTTTCATGTAATAGTCAAAAAAAAACAATAAACGGCCAATATTAAAATGCTATATCATTTTATATGAATTAAAAAAATCATTTGTCAAATGCTAAATGTGAATTTAAGCATCTTAACTATAAATGTATGGTATAAAAAAATGGATATTCATTTTAAGAATTCCTGAAAAAATACATTTAACTGTGTTATTAAAATTATTTAAATATTAACAGAATTATAATTAAATTATAACTGAGCATTGATGGTGGCAAAGATAATCTGAATGAAATAAAGGAAAACAAGTGTGTACAATTAAAAATCCAATATCGATCTGATACCAATAATAAAATAGGTAATCGGTCAATATGGTACAAATATATTGTTCAGAATAGTTTCAATATATTACAGTGTACTAAACATATGCAAGAAGTAATTTTGTCCGTATGTAGTTTTGAATTTCAACACAACATTACACAATTACAATTTATGTGAAGCATGAATTTAGACCAATGAGATTTGATTGACTATTCACATGCTATTTTGCAGAAATAGAGCATCAAAATGCTCTTACATACATTATACTCATGGCTAGTTATGGCAAAAACTCATATATACTCAGAAGAGATGCTTTTTATTGCATCACAACTAGATATGAGACAGTGTTTGGTAGAAAGGTTACATTCCGGTAAATGTGGTGCTTACCATGGTAAGATCGTGTCCGAGAGAGAATAGGAAGGGCTTCTCTTGTACAACACTGTCTTGCCAACTGCGGTCTGTTACCAGACCGATGAACCAATTGTCATTGTAATCCTGCAAAGTTGTGTATAGCTCATCCAGACTCTCTACCGGACCAAGAGACGCCTGGTCTACCAAGAGTTTTACACTGTACCTGCACACACAGAATAAACAACACCTGTCACATTTCAAATAAACGAGAAAATCTAGGCCGTTTTTTGATGTGCTAAATTTTGCTTGTCTGTTACCTGAAAGCCCTGAGTGTGAGCTGATGCAGCTCTTTATTGGCTCGGAGCCACTCGAGTCCCTCAGTCCAGGGGCCGTCCCCACAGTACAGCCTGAACAGCAGATTGGGGCTGAACATTTGAGCATCTGCCCCCAGTGCCACACAGCACGATAGCACCACCTGGGTATAAAGTTCCCGCAGGGCATGGTCCTCCTGCAAACCCAGTGTCACCTGCTGAAAGTCGCCTTCCCCGAAGCTCTCCACCACCAGCTGGGACAAACAAAAGCAGAACCAAGCCTCTGGGAAGCAGGATCGCAGAACCTGGAGTTTGGAAGAAGCCAACTGGGCAGTCCGCCACTCTGCAGGCAGAGAGAAGAGCTCTGAGTGAGGGCTTGTGAAGTGGAGAGGCTGGGAGTTGCTCGGGACAGTGGTCGAAGTGAGTGCAGGGATCTTATCTTTCCCTTTATCTACGATGGGCAGGCCGAGCCCCAAACCCAGACCCAGAGGCCTAAGGGTGGGGAGAGAAGACAGAGCCATGCTCTCGTAGAGGCTGTGGATTTCTACAGAACCTGGAAGAGACACTCCCAAACCTAACTCGGTCTGTCCTTCATCTGTCTGCACCATCATTCTTATCGGCCGCCGTACGGGGACTGGACCAAACAGATCATCCTCGTCGGACCAATCCGCAAAGGATGAGAGGCTGGAGCTGTCCTGCCCCCTCAAGTGAGAGGACGAGGAGGACTCAGGGCGAACTTGAGCGTCTATGGGAACTTTAATCACAGCTGGACCTGGCTCTGAGGGCACGGCATGCTGAGAGCTTTGCGACTTGCGTCCAGAGGTCTGTAGTGACTGAAATTTTGTTCGCTGAGCACCATGTGTCAATTCCTGTACACAGTAACGCAATAAAATCCAGACAAGTGTTTTAAGGAAGTCGGAGTTGAGCTGACGCAGGTGGTCAGGTGAGTCAATGATTCCTGTTAGAACGTTCTGGGCGTCTGAGTAAACCCTGACGGGCAACACAGAGCAGGGGGTCAGAGCGTTACCCCAGTGAGGGTTCAATAGTCGGAAACACTGGCCAGGCCGCTCTACATGATCAAACGCTCCTTCAAAAACCTCATCCACACGCCGAGCCTCCACTGTGTGGCATGATGTCTCCTGTAGTTCCAAACCCTGTGGTGAAATATGACATGTAATGAGAAATAACACACACAGGAGAATCATAAAACCGGTGTTCTGTAGACAGAGAAAAGGCAAGAAAGCAAGTATACCTTAATGTTGACAGTGCAATAGCCGTAGCCCCTTTCTAGAACAGAGATCCAAAGAAGACGACCCTGAAAGCGGCCCAGGTAATGAGACCCTGGAGTACAAGAACCTGCAACCAGGTGAAAAAAAAACGTAAAAAGTTAAAAGAAACTTCAGCTCGAAGCATTGCATAAATATTAGATGAAATTTAACAAATTCATCGCTATTTTTTTTAAGTTCATATTTAATCATGTTCCTTGAACCTGTACATTACAGCCATAATAAAAAATAAATAATATAGGCTATCGGCTTTGTGTATGTCCCCTATGTCTTTATCTTAGTTTGGCAGCTTTTCTTAGCAAATATTTACATTTACACTACTATTTAAAAGTTTGTGGTTGGAAAGTTTTTTTTAATCTATTTGAAAGAAGTCTCTTATGCTCAGTAATATTGTGAAATATTGTGACAATTTAAATGACTGTTTTCTGCATTTTAATTATTTTAAACTGCAATTTGTTTTTGTGATGGCAAAGCTGCATTTTCAGCAGTCATTAAGCCAGTCTTCAGCATCACATGATCCTACAGAAATCATTCTTATATGCTGATTTGGTGCTCAAGTAACGTTTCTTATTATTATCAATGTTAAAAACAGGTGTGCTGTTTGATGTTTTTGTGGAAACCAAGATACATTTTTTAGGATTCTTTGATGAATAGAAAGTTCAAAACAATATAATTTAAAATAGATTTTTTTGGTGGGTAATAATGTAAACTGTCACTTTTGGCCAAATTTAAAGCATCCTTTTATCTAAAGCAGGGGTGCCCAAACTCGGTCCTGGAGGGCCGGTGTCCTGCAGACTTTAGCTCCAACTTGCCTCAACACACCTGCCTGGAAGTTTCCAGTATGCCTAGTAAGAGCTTGATTAGCTGGTTCAGGTGTGTTTAATTGGGGTTGGAACTAAACTCTGCAGGACACTGGCCCTCCAGGACCGAGTTTGGGCACCCCTGATCTAAAGTGACTTCAAATAATACATTTTATCAGTTCATGTGTTCCCTAAGAAATGAACCCATGCTAGCGCCATGCTCTGCTGTTTGAGCTATAAAAACATTCTAAAAATATATGACTAATTTGATGAATCAGCATATCATAAATTAAATATTTTTATTCATTACTGATTATAAATAAATGTTTTAATGAATTAACTCTAATAGAATTGACAGCCTTAAAGGGATAGTTCACCCAAAAATGAAAATTAGCCCATCTTTTATTTACTCTCAAAGCATCCTAGGTGTATATGACTTTCTTCTTTCAGACAAATCCAATTGGAGTTACATTAAAATTTTTCCTTGCTCTTCCAAGCGTTTCAATGGGAGTAAGCGGGTGTTTCTTTTCAACAGTCCAAAATTAGTCAAATAAAGCACGCATCCATACTAAAATGTGCCTCACACGACTCCAGGGAGTGAATAAAGGTCTCCTGCAGCGAATCGATGCGTTGTTGTAAGAAAAATATCCATATTTAAAATGTTATAAATACTTTTTTCTCACTTCCGCTGATTGTCATGACGTAGGACATACGTGTCATGCATGCGCCGGTGATTCGTGACGAACGTGGAAGCGCGGAGGAGAGGCGGCAAAACAAAAATCTGGTCACGAATTTGAAGCACAAAACGAGGATTTGTAAAGAAAAATGTATGAGAATTTCGATATATGCCAAGAAGTGACTGCTTCTCCTTTGCTAAAGTAAGGAAACTTTGCTTCTGTAAACAAACTCGCGAGACTACCATATCTCAGAGGCACGCACATGACGCCAACGTCCTACGTCATCTGCCAGAACGGCTTGCACGTATGACAGTCAGCGGAAGTGAGAAAAAAGTTGTTATAAAAATTTATAACATTTTAGATATGGATATTTTTCTTACAAAAACACGTAGACTCTCTACAGGATGCCTTTATTCACCCCCCGGAGCCGAGTGAGGCATGTTTTATTATGAAAGCGCGCACTTTTTTTTTACTACTACTTTCAGACTGTTGAAAAGAAACACCCGCTTATTCCCATTGAAACGCATGGAAGAGCAAGGAACAATTTTTATACAACTCCGATTGGATTCGTCTGAAAGAAGAAAGTCATATACACCTAGGATGCTTTGAGGGTAAGTAAAGCATGGGCTAATTTTCATTTTTGGGTGAACTATCCCTTTAATAAATACATGTCATATGAGAATTAATAACAGCGGCCTTAAAATGAGTAATAAGAAGATTCTGAGCTGAAACTAGCTGAGTGCTAGAGATCAGCAATGATTTTTCTCAGTTGGTCTCACTCACCTAATGCACCATTAGCGAGTGCGGGTCTGATAGCGGATGCCAGTCTTTTGCAAATCTGCTGGTAATATACAGAATCTGGGCAAGGGCAGGCGGTGCCAGGGGTGCCTGGCCATGAGCGCAATGGCCTGGGGAATCCCACCAGGAACACAGGTAGTGTGAAGAGAGGAAGGAGAGGGGCACACAGAAGGGCAGAAAGAGCCACAACACCCAGCAGAACTGGGAACAGAGCAGCATTGAGTGCCAGCAGAGTTCCCGCCGACTGACGGCGCTGTTTACTCTCTGTCCAGGACGTGATCAACACCGTTAGAGCAAAACTCAGCTTACATACAAATTGAGATACACGGTTCACAACCAGAGAGACCTGCCAGAAAAGGGGATAGATAAGAAAAATGTTATTACACAAATATCTCTCCAATTTTATTGCAGTGGATGCATTAATTTATGTTTGGCTCACCAGTATCAGCTGCACTGTAGTGCCTAACTCATTCCAGAGTGCAACTCTGTGCCCCCCTGCAAGTCTGATGATCACCACCAACACCATCTGCAGCAAAGCAGCCTCAGAGCTCTGCCACACCTGCCATACAAAGGCCAGAGAGTCAGGGGTCAAAGATCAAGGGGGTACTTTGGTGAAAGAGCATACCCTCATAATGCTTCAAGATAGTGGAACAATAAACTCTCGTACCATCCTGAATGCCCGTGTGAAGCCAATGGCAAGAGAGGCCGTGTGCACCTTTTCTAGAGATTCGTCCACAGACAAGAATGCAATCATCACCAGTGGACTCACTGTGAAGCGTATCAATATAAAAGTTCTCATCAGTACTGATAAACCAATTAAATATATTTGTATATATATTTAATTTATATATAATTAATTTATATACACTTTTTTTTTATATTATGAATTCTATCCTTTTTTTGTCAAAATAAATTAAAAAGAAAACAATTAAAACTAAAATCAATCATTTTAATTACTGTAAAATTAATTTACCGCTCACAATATTACAATGTACAGTATGAAAAATGGATATTCATTTTGAGAATTGCTAAAGATTTACTAAACCGTGGTATTAAATTATTAAGTATTTTTAATTATTATAAAGTATTTCTTTTAAAGATTGACTTTTAGTGAATGTTAAATTATAAAAAAATAATAATAATTAAATTTTAGGGGAAAGGTGCACCCACTGCACAATTCAATATTTACTGTAAAATTCCCAATACTGACAAGCAGCAATACATATAAAAAAATTGTAATAATCAAACAAATAACCAATATAGCATTGATATATCATCCATCCATATGTGTTAACAATGCCAAGTCAACATCTCCCTGCAACAGACTATAGATAAACAGAAAGATGCAAAAGATTGTTTGATTGGTACAGTGCAAACACCTCCTCACCCAGGTTCAACAGGATCCTCCGGATTATCCCTGCGGCACGCAGACCTTGGGTCTTCCGCCTGAAAGCCTGGGCAGTCGTGACCCGTTTGGGGTACAGTGGGTTGAGCATGGCACCACCCAGCACACACGCCCCCTGGAGCTCTCTCAGCAGACGAGTGAAAAGAAACAGAGCAATAAGGAGCCAACCGATCACCTCCTGTGGGCTTGGGGATACAACAGAAGACTCCCAGTTCTCTATAGAGTTCACACCCAATGTTAAATTCCCTGAGTTGAGGAGGTAAAGCTGATGAAGAAGTCCAGCCTCAGTCAAAGCTCCTATTATGAACATCAGGGAAAGAGGAAGCCCCCACCAGCCCAGACCCAAGGTCGGAGAGGCGCCCTTCACCAGCACCAGCAGCTGGGTCAGGTCCTGGCTGAGGAGGTAACCCATTGCAACAGTGAACAGAACCACACCCAATGAGGAGGGAATGAAGAAGGTACAGATGGCAACACACAAGGATGACAGAAACATCACCAAGAGCCTGAAAAAAATGAAAAGCAGAAGATCATAGTTACAGGGGTCGCAGACTAGACTTTTATACAATCTAATTAAAGAGCGCAAGTCTTCACCAGAAAGGACTACAATGTAGACCACACTTAGTCTAATTATATGAGACAAGATTTATTGCTCACCTGATGTTGGTGGACATGGCTGACCCACCCAGGCCGTGCACTAAGGTCTGTTCCATGGCCCAGAGCAGAAGAGCGTCCAGCGGCGAGAGCATTCCCAAAGCCCAAAGCAACGGCAGAACCACGAACAACACATGAAGCTCCTGAGCTGCTACTTGCAATTCTACCACACCAGAACCTGAAAACCTGAGAGGAGAGAGAAACTGAGATCCAGGAGATGAGGAGAAGAGTACATCAGACTCAGCACTGACTCTTGACATTTATACTCAAACAATCCTCATAAGTTTAGGTTACATAACAACAGTCTCAAAGAAAACACTCAAATTAGTCTCAGCATTTACATTTATTTGTCAGTAGCTTCTATTCAAAATTACTTAATGAGGAACATGACAAGCAATTTCTCTGAGAGCCATTAATATTTACAATACTCAATGCCAGGTTTCAAGTATAAGCTCATAACACTCAGCAGATGAATCACTGACAAGATGCTCATTTTTTTAAATCTGGAATCTATTCATTTATTCAAAAAACAATGAAAATATAATTCATACAAACAATGAATTAATACACCTCTTCTATGATAGAGCATTTTTGAAAATGTTTTGAATTTCAGAATAAATACTGATTTTAATATTTTCTGGGAGGCATAAAGATCATCATGAAAGAACAAATCTTGAAAAGAAAAGCATTATGTAGTTTGGGAAATTATTTCTCTGGAAAGTACAGGTTTCATACACACTATCATTCAAAAGTTTGGGGTCAGTAAGATTTTTAAAAATAAATTGATACTTTGTTTAATATTTAATATTCATTAAGGAAGTTATAAATTGATTAAAGGTGACATTAAAGACATTTATAATGTTACAAAAAATATGTATTCCAGGATAATATGCTATTACTTGATGTTTACAACAGCTGCTATTTTTAAATCTTATTAAATTTAACTTTACCTTAAAAATTGTGAACAGATCATCTCAAAAACTTGACCTATACACTCTCAGAGACCTGTGGTGAATTGTGGGATTTTGTACCTTAGAGCCAGGTCCACGGTAATGAAGGCAAGTATGTAGAGCGGCCTGGTGAGCGGTGTGATCTCGTATGTGTCCTGCGGCTGAAACGTGGCTGTTTCTGTAGCCGTGTTGACGATGAGCGAATACTCTCCAATACAGACAGTCACCCAGCTCAGGGCAAACAAAGGCACGACAGCTCCCAGTCCCGCACCTGTGTGCCCATACAGGCCGCTCAGTCTGTCCGGCAGCAGGTACCATGTGGACAATCCACATAGTGCTCCTGCAAGAAAAGTGTGCAAAACTACATTACCCATAAACTTCTTCCCAGGCACCACAAAATGTACCGTCTCAGGGGCCACGCAATGAGTAAACTCCACTTCCTCCTCATCTGCAAGGATGTTATTGGCACCAGGCAGCCTTTGTACCACTCCGGTCCTACGTGCCATACAACGTGCCAGTCCCTGAAGGGTGGCACCGACACCCAGCATGAGCACACCCGAAACAACACCTGCAAAGGCTTCATCCAGCACCCTCAGTTGGTACAGGAGGGTCCCGATGCCTCCCAACAGCCATGGTGTCAGAAATAACACCAGCTGGTGCACGTAGACATACGGCGGGGCGCAGTAGCCGAGTTTCAGCCTCAGCCCCCCCAAGATAGTCTGTGGGAAGCGCTTCCAGAAGAACTCCTGCTTGTATTCGTTGAGCAGGGGCACAATAGGCCCCATGATGATGAACGCAGCACAGGAGGGACAGATTCGGTCATCTCCTCCCAGCTGCTCTGGAACACACACACATGCCCCGCTGACAGTGAGTCACTGGAAACACACACAAACACAAACTATATTACAATATACACTAACATTTCATAGGGCATAGATTGGAGCATGTCTTTAACAATTAATGACTAGGGTAATGTAATATTTTCAGTAATATTCAGGAGTTTTTCCTCACCAAATATCCATATATGTAAATAATTCAATTAATCAGTATTTCATGCAATTAATCAATTTAAACCATGTTAATTAATTAAAAGTGCTAATTTAAGTGTATACATACACAATACTAAAAATGCTATATTTATTTACTATATAATAGTTTTAAATATTATTTCATAATTATAGTGACATTAATTTGTTTAATTTAATTTAATTAAAGTTAAATTAAATTTTAATTTAATTTAAATTAAATTAATTTAAGTCGCTTTGGATAAAAGCGTCTGCTAAATAACTAAATGTAAATGTAAATATAAATTAATTATAGCTATTGTTTTATAATACATACATTATATAACTATAATACATACATTTTGTACATCTAAGAGTTCTATAAATGTATTCATATTTCTGATGAGAGAACAGTGTTACTTGCCAAGCAACTGCTATAAAGTTAGACTAGTGGAAAGAATATAACCTCCAAAATAAGTGTTAATTTTATTACACATTATCTATTTTGTCTGTATATTTTAATTACAGTGAATATCTTTAAAGGGCGTTTTCTCAAAATATTATTTTCTCATGCACTGAGCCTGAAATCTCCACTTACATAAAACAGATTTTCCAGTTTTAGTCCTATCTATATTCTGAAGTTTCTTACAGAGGGGTTTGCTCATATATCATTCAACTGTTTTATGTAACATTTCATTCCTAAAAAGATGGTGATATTTTTTTCTGGCTGCTGACAGTATTTTCTGATTTGTGACCCTGGACCACAAAACCAGTCTTAAGTAGCACAGGTATATTTGTAGCAATAGCCAAAAATACATTGTATGGGTCAAAATTATCAATTTTTCTTTTATGCCAAAAATCATTAGGATATTAAGTAAAGATCATGTTCCATGAAGATATTTTGTAAATTTCCTACCATAAATATATCAAAACTTAATTTTTGATTAGTAATATGCATTGCTAAGAACTTCATTTGGACAACATTAAAGGCAATTTTCTCAATATTTTGAATTTTTTGCACCCTCAGATTCCAGATTTTCAAATAGTTGTATCTCGACCAAATATTGTCCTATCCTAACAAACCCTTATGACTGGTTTTGTGGTCCTGGGCCACATTTATGGAGTGATAAAAAAAGAGATTTCCAAAATCCCCTCTGTAAAAACCTTTAACTCTTAATATGCCAATAAAATGAAACAAGAACCTGGGTTTATCCAATGTTCAGATTTCAGTTCTGGAAATGTATGTAATTTTTGTGTATATTTAATTAGAGAACGCATAATTTGCATATTGAATACAATATTTTAAAAAAAATTAAAAAAAAGTCTCGTGATTAATCAACTGGGGAAGTACCCAGACGGATATTAGTTAACAAGTTACTTTTTTTTTTTTTTTACCATGTTCACCTGTGGCAAAAAATAACCACAGGTTATAACCTCAGAGCATCTGTGTATTTTTATATGATCCCCAGTTTACCTGTTTGTTGATGTTACCCGAGCAAAATAAGCAGAGATGATTATAGCCAAAATAAACAGACAGCACAAACACAGGTGATGTGGAGTCAATCAGCATCAAACCAGCGACTTCACGGGTTTATCCTGTGAATTATGCGCTCTTATCCTTTGATTTGCGGCTATAATCCTCAGAATTAAGTTTTTAATGCAGTCTTTTTGATTTGTATGCTGTGATCTGTTCACATGCTAATACTGCAGCTATGACAACAAAAGACAAACATGAACCGGTTTACAGACCATTACAATAACCAAACACACAGCTCTTAAATCATATTACAATATAATATGATTTGTATACTGTGATCTGTTCACATGCTAATACTGCAGCTATGACAACAAGAGACAAACATGAACCGGTTTACAGACCATTACAATAACCAAACACACAGCTCTTATATCATATTACATTATAATATCGTCTTGGTTTCTTCCAAACACAGCAGATAAAGGACAGAGGCGAGAAAGCGGCTACAAACTGGTTAGCGCGGCTAGAGCTAGCAGCTCCTGTTTGGGCTTAGAAGGCGATTTATTTTTCCACATGGCAAAAAATTAAACAGAAACAGTCTTTTCTGTTTTTAACATCACATACCTTTAAATGAGAACGGTTGGAGAGGTGTTAGAAGGGTAATTAGAGGGTTTGTGTGGGTATAAAACGAACCCGTTATCCATCATCGCTTCTGCTGATGCTGCAGTTGAGCACGACGGCCTGAGGGACGGCGCTAGACGACACACATCTACATCTATTTTCATCACATGAAAATATAAAATGTCAAAACTGCAAATGGTATGTTGGCAAAACTATTAACAAGGTCCTTCTTATTATGCATTAATCTATGTTTGGAAAAAATAATATACTTGTGTTGTAATTTAAAGAGGTATTATTACTATCGAAAATGCTCCAGCTCTGGCATTTAGATTTGATTATTTGCACAATGGGAAGAATATTAACTATTGAATTATCAATTTACTTATACATTTAATTAAAAAAAAACAAAAAACAAAGAAAAACTTGATCATTTCTATGTTAGAACTTGCATAGGAAAAATAGCAGCATCTGTTTAAATCACAGCAGTGAATGAAATTAACCCAATCTCACTTAAATGTAAAGATTATGATAAAAGAAAGGTAACTAATATGATTGCCACCTTTTATTTATTTATCATTTATCTAGACTATAATTAGACATGGGGAAATGACAATATACCGCATAAACCGAATCAAAAAAAGTTCAGACACTGGATTTTCAAAATATGTCAAAAACACTTATTTGTTTGTTTGGCAATCTTAAATAAATAAAGAGGTCACACTCCAGCAACAGTTTATATCTACACATCTGCTAGTTTAGGAAAATTAGAAATATTAGGAAAATGTACAGTGGTTAGGGCAGAGAAGAAAGAATTAAACATGCTTGTGTCAAAGATACAGTTTATAAGCATATGGAAAAGTGAGCTAAAATTAATTAATTAAATTTAATTTTAATTAACGACTGGCAAGTCTGACACACATCCCTGCATGAGACCAACAGCAAAAGACACATCAACCGATAAAAAGGAGCATTCCTGCTGCAAGATGCTTACATGTATCTCTGTATTCCTTTAAACAGTGCTTGGACAACAAAGTCACTGTGCTCTTTGTTATTTCCACAGCAGGTCCACCATTAAATTCAACAGCATTCACTCTGGCCTTCCTTTCTCATTTTCTCCACATTTTAATATATCTTCTTTTATTCTGTCAGATCTGATTCTCTCTGTGTCTCTCACCTTTTGCAACCCCCCACCATTATACTCCACAGGAAAACAGGAAGAGAATTACCTTGAGCTGTGATAACAGGTTTTTACTGAACACATTATGTGTGCGATTGCCTTTGAATTTCTCCAGACATTGGATTTTCAGCTGTGCTGCTAAACTGCCCTCATAATACAGCCCACTGAAAATAAACACATCAGACTAAAACCTCTGCTCTCTTTTCAGTGTCACAGTCTGACACAAATCACTGTTTGCCATAGCTGTAACGAGAACTATTCCACCCCAGAGTGGGCTTTTATTTCTTAGAGAAAAGCTGATGGCAAAATTCTGAACCTTGTGAAATGTGTTTGTCATAAAAAGAAAAACAGACACAAAAGTACAAAGCTGACAATAGCTGATAGTGTGTATGTGTGAGTATTATAAATTAGCAGGACATGGTTTCCCTCTGATCATGTTTAAATAACATTATTCTATATTAAAAATAAGATTATTATTGTGCTTGTGTACAATTATGTACAGATTGAATTATACTATAAAATAACAACAATAACAACAACATCAAAACTAATAATTTCTTATTAATCTCCATAGAATAATATTAATACTAATGATATAAAAGTACTATTATGCCTGTGTATAAGTAAATAGTAGATTTTAGAAAATAATCACAAGAAAATAAGAAAAAACAACGATAAAACAAATAAATAATAATAATAATTATCATTATTATAAAAGTCAAATTGATAACAAATACTACAATTTAATTTTTTTGGTACTGTAATATTTTATATGTTCTACGGAGTTCCATCCAGTTCCACTTAGATTAAGAATAAGTTAAAAACCAAACCAGCCCTCTGGGACCCCTCAATGGACAAGATTTGCAACTACAGGCCGAAACATTTGACATTTGAGTTTTCAAGAAAAATGTTTTTGACAAATGTTTTGTATGTACTTTTATATTTGAAGTGACAACTAGCAAATACATTGAAGAAAAAAACAAAAAAAACCAAACCTCATGGAGAGTAAGAATGTTACATGGACAAAGACTTAAACAGAAAATATACATTTAATATCTTTGATATTGACAATTCCAAATAAATAAATTGTCAATTTAAGTCCTATCTAAGATCCAAACATGAACAACACACAAGACCAAATCTGAAATACATGACATACATTGTGTGTCTATGACTCTGCATTACAGAGGAGGAGGAGGAGGTCTGGGTACACTGTGACTCTGGTACCTGTGGAGAATATCAAGATTACCTCTTGTGCTGGGCTGTTCTCAGTCAAAATTGCTTGTAAATCGTAAAATTGTAAATTATGCTTGGATTCAATCTTCTTTCAATTAGCACAGGTTTTGTGTTTCTTTTTTGAACTGACTGGTCATAGGCCTCATCGATTGGAGCTTATGCATCTCAGTTTTTAAGTGAAAAAGCATTGTTTGTGGATAATTTTGTCAATGTTCACTTAAAAACTGAGGTGCATAAGCTCAGATCAATGAGGCCTAAGACTAATCAAACGTACAAGAAGTTGTGGTTTCGGGAAGTTGTTAGTTTTACATAAAGACATATACTGTATACGCGTGTGTGTGTATGTACATACCTGGTCTCAGGATCGGCATTAGGGAAAGTGGAGAGAACTCTGTATCCGGTCTGCTGCAGTGCTGTCATGTAGTGGCTGGAAGATCCTCTGATCTGCCTGAAGTTGAAGTCACTCTGAACTCCACGCAAGAGAGAGAAAACTGCTTTCTGCTTCTTATCTAAAAACACACAAAAATGTACTCATGGGGTGCGTTCGTGTGTAACATTCACATCTGGTGTGTGTCTGTACCTTATGTACACTATACGTACATCTGCTGGTTTCATGTGTGTCATCTTGGTGATCAGGTATGAGTGAGTGTATTCCTGCACCCCTTGAAGGAGCAGGTCGGGTCACCAATGGTACCAAACCTGGTAATGTCATTTCACCACCTGAACTAGAAGCCTACACACATGGGCAAGGTAATTGTCTCTGCAGTATAAGTTGTATCTGATCCATTCATTCGATCTGGATAGTAAACGTGAGCTACCTGTGCTTCATTATTTAAAAGCTCTGCTCTGGTTCTTTCTTCCAGGGTGACTGTCATGCCATCCATAACCTGCAGTGTAGACAGGTGCAGTACAACTGCTGGCCTGTGCAGTGATCGCCGTGCCACCTACAACACACACACACACACACACACACACATACCTGGTATGTTGTAGTGCAGAATATGTCTAATTAAAGGGAAATTTGGCCAAGGTACATACTGTTTTTATTCAGAACCAGAGAAGCCATGACATGTTATACTGTGTGTGAGTAAGCGTGTGTAAGTATTTTTTTCTGTAATCATGGTTAGTTTGCAGTTCAGCCAAGAGCTCAGTTTGAAATCTCTTTATCTAGAGCATTGTATGGGTGTGACTCACTGGGTTGCCCACTACAGACAGTTCTATGAGAGAAGGAAGCACCTCCAGTTTCTCAAGCTCTGAAATGTCCTATAACACATACAAAAGACACATTAGGTCATAAATATGCACTTTGACTATTATATGCTTTTATATATACAATTTTTATATACACAAACATTTCGGTAGTAGGATTTTTATTGTTTTTGAATTAAGTCTCTCACACTCACAAAGGCTGCATTTATTTGATCAAAAATACAATAACAACAATATTATGAAATATTATAGCAATTTAAAATAACTTTCCAATTTTAATATATTTTAAAATGTAATTTACTACTGTGATGGCAAAGCTGAAATTTTAGCAGCAATTTCTCCCGTCTTTAGTGAAGAATTTTTCTTAAAATTATCTTTCTATATTCTTAATATTATGTTGAAAACAGTTGTGCTACCTAATAATTTTGTGGAAACTATGATCATTTTATTTTCAGTATTGTTTGACATACTGGAAAATTATTAAAAAGAAAAGATTTATTTGAACTAGAAATCTTTTGTAAAATTATATAATTCCTGTATATAATTCCTGTGGATTTTAGAGAAAGTCAATTGGAATAACGCACAGAAAATGTCATTATATTCATCATTCATATTTGTAAAAATGTAATATTTGTTAAATCTGGTTTATTTTGAAATATGTGGACATCTTTTATTAGTTTTTTATCAGTATTTTAGATTTGTCATTAATTTTTTTTTTTTTTTTTCTGTTTTAGGTATAAAACCAACATGAATGCAAACATTACATTTTTAAGAATGTTGCACATGCATTTTAAAGTAGATTTTTAAACAGATTTCTCCATTTTATCATCTTAAGGTGTGGTCATATTTGTGAAATCTATGTGAAATTTTGTGGTCAAAAAATGGTCCTTTTTTTCATTGTCAATAGTGTAGCAGTGTATGAAGAACTGCTCACACAGAAGTCAATTTAGCTTCAGATTTCTGTTGGTCAGCATGGCAAATTTGCGTGACCAACTTGAACATGAGCAAAATTTGCTTCAAGACATTTTGCGCCCTCGTGCAAAACTCCCACTGAATTGAAATGAATGGAACTGCCTGCGAAATTTGCAGAGCAACCGTACCTTATTTGTCTTCAACCCATGAATTAGTCTGTATATTAAAACAGCAGACTATAGTAGTATAGTATATCAGTGTAGTATATATTCATCTCAAATATTTTTACAGTTTTGTGTTTTTGTCATGTTAACTCCTGTGTTTACTGTATTAAAATGTTTCAAATAAACAGGCATATGAAGAGGGGAATAAACAATGAAAAATAATTAGGATTAGGAAATGGGCAGGACATCAAATTAAAGGTTTTTGTTAACATGTCATGATTTCCACAGAGATAAAGGAATGAGGAGGTGAATCGAAAAGATCAGTGAGTCTCAAGAACGCACACACAAACATACACACACACACACACACACACACACACACACACACACACACACACACACACACACACAGACACACACCTCTGACCTTCAATCAATGTAAATATTGCTTAATTGTCCCCTTGGGCTGCTGTGCTGGTGCAGTAATGGCTGTTTGTAATTACTCTATATTCAGGGGCAGGCAAAAGGCAGAGCTCTCACAGGGCCTAACAACACTAATACAAACACACTAAGTGACTGAATTACTGTAATTTTGTAATTACAGTAAAACTGCAGCTACACACATACAGATAGATGAGAATGGAGAGTTGAATAATAGAAGCAAGCCTCAAGCACTCAAACTTATACACACTCTCAGTGGGGTTGAGAGTAGCTGTGTTCCTAAGTTTCTTGGTAGATTCTACATATACCCTGACCTACAACACTTAAATACATCCTGTTAATACGGTAAATTATACCCATCATAAGATTAACTGTATCTGAAATGAATGTGAACCACACTGCTTGTATGTATTTCCTCTAGAAATATGGCATGAGTCAAATACCAAATGATTTCATTATTAGTTGAGGTTTTTTACAATTGATAAATGATAAATTAAAGGGATAATTCCCAGCTTCTTCCAGCATATAACAAATTATAGTCTGTTTCCCACAGGAAGCTTGTGAAGCTTCACAGTCAGGGATGAAACTCTGTGTACATGTTTATTGTGTACCTGTATTTTAGGTAGGTTTTTGTGTATTTTTAGTAGGTGTTATTGTGTACCTCTATTTTGTTCATGTCTAAGAACAGTCTCCGGAGCTCAGCGAGAGGCTGAAGGTGGTTTAATTCACGTATGCGATTCTCTGCCAGGTGCAAATCCAGCAGAATTTCCTGTCCACAGAATGAGTTCTCACTCAAAGATTTAATTCGATTTCGATCCAGAACCAACTCACGTAGTCTCCGCAATCCATCCAATCCATCTACCTGACTGATATCGTTCCCTTAGGGAAAGAGAGAAGACACTTAGAGAAGATCATATTAAAGAATACATATACACTATTTTTCAAACGTTTAATGTTTTTGAAAGAAGTCTCTTATTCTCACCCAGGCTGCATTTATTTGATCAAAAATTGGGAAATATTATTACAATGTTAAAATGTTTTTTTATTTAAATATATTTTAAAATGTTATTTATTACTGTGATGGCAAAGCTTATATTTCAGCTTCAGTGTCACATGATCCTTTAGAAATCATTCTAATGTGTTGATTTGCTCAAGAAACATTTCTTATTATTATCAATGTTGAAAAGAGTTCTGCTTAATATTTTTGTGAAAACCGGTAAGTTTTTTTCCCTCTGGATTTTTTCATGAATACAACATTCAAAAGAACAGCATTTATTTGAAATAAAAACATATTCACAGAGGATATGTTTGCAGATAGTGAGGAATATCTGTAGAGGTTGTACATACCTTGTAGGAACAGTGCTCTGAGGTTAGTCAGTCGGCTGATTTGTAGATTGATCAGGTTGGATATACCATTATAACCTAAATGCAAAACCTCCAAACTGGACATCAGAGGCTCTAGACTATCAGTTAATCCTTCCCTACAAACAAAGGGAAGGAAGAGAGAAGCAGCACATTTTAAAAGAAAACGAGGAAAAACAAATGAGACACATGTAGAGGTGTGTGTCATAAGCGGTAAGCGGTACATACAATTTGTTAATAAATGTGGCTTTTACTCCCAAAACTTTGAAGCCTATGAAGCTGTGAGTCTTCTCTGGTTATAAACACATTCACTGTCTGAGAATCTCTTATTATATGTAACTGTAATGCTCCCTAGTCGTTAGACAAGAAACTACAGTATATCACCCCAATAGATTATGACAGAGCAATGTTGTGAGCATGTGTGAGAGCACCTACTGGGTCTGCTGTTCTGCTGCCCATATCCACTGGAACTGACTTTATGATAGAGAATCTGCTTGTTGCTCATGTGACTCAGAACTTTTTGACGTGGTAGAATTGACTCAATGTGGTTATAGTTCAGAGACAACACCTGCAAGACCACACGCACAAACAAAAACATACATATATATATACATGGACACATAGTGGATATTAGTATATAATGTTAGTATGCATAACCAGTAACATAATAACAAATACAGACATAAGTGTTGTATTTACGTTCTGTCCTAATCACATCCATACCTTAATGTTGGGCAAGAAGATGAGACCGCTGAATGAGGTGAGGTTAATGTGTTCTAGATTAATACTGTGTAAATTACTGAACAAATCAGCAGGAGTGAGATCCACCATCCTTAAACACACAGTAAAACAGAAATCATAAAGCGTAAAGCGTAAAGCAACACATCCAGTTCTGTTGTGTTGGTTTAATTTTGACTGTAGGATTGTAGTGAGAGTTAATGTGAACCTGACTGAGCTGGATTGCAGGTTGAGCTCTGACAGGTCTCTGTAGTTGGTATGGCCCAGCTTCTCAGCCACCATATCTGCATTGATCCACCCTCCAAACACGTCTTTAGCAGTTTCTGATTCACACGTTTCCTATACAGTAAAGATACATTTGTATATTTTAAAACTTAAATCACCCAAGTGGTTCACCCAAATATTTAAATTCTGGCAACAGTCAGCCTCATGACAGCCTCCATTCCCTTTCACTTTCATTGTACAGAAAAGAGCAACTTGGACATTCTGCAAAATGTCTTATTATATGTTCAAAAGAAGAAAGAAAATCAAATGAGTTTGAAATGGTGTTTGGGGTTGTTAAGATTTTTAAATGTTTTTGACTTATGCTTGACTTATTTATTTAAAAATACTACAAATTAAAATAATGTTTCTTTTTTATATTTTAATGTATTTAAAGATGTTATTTACTTTTAGAATGGCAAAGCTGAATTACTCCAGTCTTCAGTGTCACATGATCTTTCAGAAATGTTGAAAACAACCGTCTTTCTTAATAGTTTTGTGGAAACTGAGATAACTTTTTTCAGGATTCTCTGATGAATCGAAAGTTCAAAAGAATAGCATTTATTTGAAATATATATGTTTCTGGACCATAATAAATAGTTTTACTGTCACTTTTGATTTATTTAATGCATTCCCGCTGAATAAATATACTAATTTGTTTCACATTTTTGAAAACAAACACTAAGCATCAGTTATATTTACCACGGCTACTCCATCCAGTGCTTTAAGTGAAGGCAGATGGAAAACCATGTAGATCCTGTAGTTCTCCAGTTTGTTTACTAAGGGATTCCCATACAGATCCAGAATAATTAAACTAGACAATGCCTGAGAGAAAAAGACATTACATCACTACCACACTTTCACTCTATTCACTTCAACATTCCCCTACAGCACATTACATGTACTCTCATAACCAGGTGCTTTGAATGAATGTTTAAAAAAATCATTAAATGCACAAAATGGTACTCAGATCTATAAAATCTCCTGACCTTTAAGTGGTATACGTCTCGAGTGGTGCTGATGTCATTGTTGCCGACATACAGCTCGAATAAGGACCGTGACCTTTGAAGCCCATGCAGAGAGGAGATGATGTTATTCTCGACAGACAGGAAGTGAAGGTTGGGTAGCTGGTCTAAAACATCCCCGCCTAAACACTGTAGGTGGTTGCTGTTAATGCTCAGACATGTCAGACGATGCATTGCACATAAACCTGCAACACACCAAACAAACAAGAGGAGCTATAAACACAGAAAAAACAGCGTGATGAACTAATGAAGGTTACATTACAAAGCTTTGTCCTCAAACTCATACAGTAAAGATACTGGAAAAAAGGAGTGAGAGAGAGAGAGACAGAGCACTATCTTCCAGTCTGCTGATACTGTTGTTATTAAGGGAAATTTCCTCCAGTAGGGTGCAGTGTTCCAGACCCTCAATTCGGGTTAATTCATTATTGTCAAATGAAGCCCAGCGTAGATTCACCAGTCGGTCAAGATTACTGAGCCGGGTCAACCGCAGACCATCAAGATTCAGTGCTGTGATCTGACCCCACAGGTCAAAGGGCAAAGTATATCAGTTAAAGATATGGCTCTACCAAGAAATTATATTATGTCATCATTAGCTATGTTTCCATCCACCTATTTTTATACAAACTTTGGGATATGTCACATAAAAAACACTGGATGGAAACGCCAAGATGCACAACATTCTGTGAGGGAATTAAACCCTTTCAAATGTGTGTATGTGTAAGACAATGTGAGTTTATATGTCATACTTTGGTGGTCCAGCCTGACTCAAGCTCTTGTGAGTGTTTCCATTGAGAGGGGTGGATCTGTGTGAGCAGGTGAGCAGAGGAGAGCAAACTCAGACTACGGGGACGTTCACTGTCAGTCCAAGAGTGGGTCATCAGAGATGCCTGTAAACACAAACACATGTTCCAGGTCAAATGTGGACACAAACGTTAACATTGAGTATAACGTCCAGAATATTCATACTAGGTTGATTCTAGATTGGGCAGCCACTTGAATAGCAGCAGCTACTTCCTCCTCCATCACTACAACATCATCCAAATGAGTGAGAGTCTTCAGTCGACCAAGAACCACCATACGCACACACTCGTTCTGCAACACACACAAGTGAACAGATGATACATTTTTTCAAGATTCTTTGATGAACAGAAAGTTTATAAAGAACAGCATTTATTTGAAATAGAAATCTTTTGTAACATTATAATTGTCCTTACTCTCACTTGTAAACAATTTAATGCATCCTTGCTGAATAAAATTAATTTCTTACTGACAGAAGTGTATATATCAACCTTCCTCAATCTTCATTTGGTCATGATGCTTCACATTTTCTACTGTCTAAGATGAAGCTCAATCATGTAAGGTGACTTTTACCCTGTGCCAAGGATTGTGCCATGTGTCCAGTCGGAGCAGGGCAGGGGTGTGTTTACGGAAAATATTCATGTCATCCCTGATTCGAGTCAACTGATTCCAGCGAAGATCCAGTTCTATGAGTCGACCAAGTCCATGCAAGCCCTCCAGAGAGGAAATTTGACTAAAACTAACATCCAGATACTCCAGGTTTGGCTAAAGGATTGAGAGAAAGACAGATAGACAATGAGAGACAAAGTCAGTCACAAGTCATAACTTCATATTCAACGACAGGACTTCATATAATTGGTTACATCATTCAAAGTGTTTTTTTATGACAGGTGTTTAAAAATAAAGGTACTTAGTGACATCAACCAAAAATTCATTTCAGAGCAAATGAAGACCAATAATTTGTATTTAAAGGGTAAGTTTTGACAGTTTTGTCATGCTGCCTTTAAATGTTAGTGATATTGTCATGTTATGAGTTAATAGAACAATCTCATCACCATATGTGAAATATTGTCCAGATGAGTGAACTCATTGAAGCTGAGGCTCAGAGGCTTTAGAGCTGTGAGTCGTGAAATCTCAGGCAGTTTACTCAGACTGTTGCCATGTAGATTCAGCACCTGTATGACAGGAAATAAGTCAATAAAATGATCACAGAGATACGTTTTTGTGTATGTTATGTATTGCAGGTCTCACTGTGATCTGACTGAGGACGTTTGCTCTGGCCACTGTCAGTATGGATTTCTCATCTAGACTGAGCAGCTTGGGGTGAGGCTTCAGGATGGGTTCCATGTTTAATGCCTCCTCATCCAGGTCCAGCTCAGCACGGGACACAGATGGGGCATCAGCGGGGGATGTATGAGAACTGGACGGGGAGTCTGGAGAGGGCTGGGATGTGTCCTAAAGAAAGATGCCGTAAGATGAAGAAGATTTGTTTACTCATTACTATTTTCTGATATGAAATTAACCTGATAATATAAACGTGTGAGGGTATATACTGTTAAACACACACCTGTGTTACATATTCAAAGTCTACAAGGTACTCTGGGAGCACCATTTCATTGTCAAACATGTACCACAGTTTCTGCTGCTGTCTACAGTCACAGCTGTCTGGCAGGCCAGAGGGACACAGCATGTCTGATGAACAAAAACACACACATATTACTGCTTTGATCATCACTGCCCTGAAGACATTTTTCTCTGATGGGTTCACACAATCTAACTCACCAGGGGCTGTTTGGGCTGCGTGCTTTTGCTCTTTAGAGCAGGTACTGAGGTAGACAGAGTTTGCTTTAGGGTAATGACCACAGTCTACTGGGAGACCCTCCTTTGCTGCAGCACTGCGGCCCAGGAACACTTTAGAAGTGATCAACTGACCTACAGACATACACAAACGCACACAAATCAAACACATTTAAATGTCAGTGACATTACTGAGACATTCACAATGTATGTACACTACTGCTCATTTTGAGGCTATTACGCTAGAGAGAGATAATTATCAAAAAATGCTGTTCTTTTGTGCTTTCTATTCATTAAGAATCCTGAAAAATGTATCATGGTTTTCACAAAAATATTTAGCAGCACAACCATTTTCAACACTGATAACAGAAAGAAATGTTTCTTGAGCATCAAATCAGCACATTAGGAGGATCATTCAGCTTTGCTGTCACAGGAATAAATTACATTTTAAAATAAAAAACAGCTATTTTAAATTGTAATAATATTTTACAACATTACTGTTTTACTATCTTTTGATCATACTGTATTTTGAGCATAAAAGACTTCTTTAAAAAAAAAAATCTTACTGAGCCAAAACTTTTATTTTTGTATTAATGTTTGGTGCCAGTAGTAGTATAGAAATGACAGACAGCACATTAAAATTAATTAAAATTAAAAGATCTTAGTGAATACAGACCATGTCTGAAGGAAAGAGGGTCTGCAGGGCTACTTCCTGATGTCAAGCAACTCTTCTTCTGCATAAATGTCATCCGCAGTCGATCAGACACACTCACACTGTTAGAGAGGGGGACAGCTCTCTCTCTCTGCCTAATGCCTGAAGGCAAGAAACACACATCCATGTTCAAGATGATGGGTCCATTTAAAAACAACAGAAACTCATATCCAGTCCTCACTGGGCTTTGATGGATTTTGTACCTTATATGCATCAGCAGTTTTAAAACCATTTTCTAGGATTTGAAGTATCTTATCACTTTCACAGGAATGTTCTGGATCGGGTATGTAGAACAGAAACTCCATGCAGCGTTTATAGTTCCTGTCACATACACACACACACACACACACACACAAATGGTAACACTGCAGATTTCATCTCGAGGCCTCAAGGTGATCTGTGTGTCTATAAATAAAGAGTAAAAAGAAACTGACCATATGTTTTGCATGTACAAGTCAGAGTGCTTCTTCCTATCTAAGTGGGTATTTCTGGCCAAAATAAGATGCAAAGTAGACTATATGTATTTATATAAAAGTCTAGCCCTGTGAGACACAACAAGTGTGTGACTGACTCACTGTGAGAAGGGTGAAGGTTCCTGTCTGCAGAGCAGAGAGTGTACTTTGTCCTGGAAGCGTTGCCACAGGGCTCGGTTATGGATACGGATGATTCGATTGATCTTAATGCCAGTGATGTGGTGAGGTTTATAATCCCATACACAGAAACGAGACAGCAAGAGATCGGAACATGATGTGAACCTGAGAGAGGAAGCAGAGAACAGTATAGATCAGTAATCCTACATGTAGTGCATTTGTACAAAAGATCTTGCATGCATGTGGTACCAAGGTTCGCCGGTGTTTCCCTCCTCAAAGCGAATGTTCCCCACGGTTTCCAGCTCCAATAAAAGAAAGTGCACCATCATATCCCTTCTATCTGAGGTCAAAGCCACATTATGCTGGTGACATGCTTCTACCCTGAGACAAAAAAAAACAAAAAACACACAGATATGCAAGACCTGAAAATAAACATGCACACAGGTTTATGTATATAAAAATGCACACTCACTCCACCAGGCGCCGCTCCCAGAACTTCAGTCGGTCTTTAAGAGCATCCAGTTTGTGCTGCAGTATCTACTCATGGCTGTGGTCATTATGAAGGTTGGAGGGCAAGTCTTCAGGTTCTCCTGACTTCTTACCAGCAGACCGTACATGGGACAGCTCACATGCCATCTGCTCACAGAGGGTGAGTGTGTTTTAGGGTACAAACTAATTTGTCAAATTTGTCCCCAGAAGTTGAATATGGAATAATTTAGGCTTGGGGAAATTGAGGATGACTTAATTTCATAATAATATTTTGAATATCTTAATTAAATATAATAATAATAATAATAACATATAATAATAACTGTATATATATATATATATATATATATATATACATACAGTATGTATATAATTTAACATTTTTTTAAAGTCAGCCATTTATCAGTTGAGCTATAACAATAAAATCATTTTAAGTTTATCAGTATCAGAAATTTTATATGGGTGCATTCCTACTAAATATGTTAAGAATGGATTTAGTAAAAAAGTGATACTCTACATATACCACCATTTTGGCAAAAAACAAAACAAACAAAACGTGTGCATACTCACATCTCTGAGCATGTGTGTTAGCACACGTATTCTCTCCTCTGGTAGTTGTATCTGGTCTTTCCTCTGCTGCCTGAGCTTGGCTTTGAGTTCATCAATCTGTCTTTGTGCACAACGAACCCACATGGTGTAATACATCATTTTCTTCAGCACTTTGGACTGATGCACAACCACACATTACCACACAAAAAATATACTGTCGGATGCATGAAATAGAGATTCTCTCACCTCTGCAGTGTCTTTGAGATGTTTGCTGGATATGTCATATGTGTCCAGGCGCTGCAGGTGGTGCATGTGATATAGGACGTGTATGTAGTAATTATAGAGCAGACACAGTGGGTTTGGAATGGATTGAGGGTCCTTCAGACTCAGGTGCCTTAGTTGGGGCAGCCGAGCCAGATGGGTCAGTTCCTATAAGGAAAACAAGGGTTGTACAGATTTTACATACATTTTTTTTCTTTCAGGGATCAGGACTATTCATGAATATGAATTCATTTTGTGCAAATAACAACAACAAACAAAAACTAACAAACAAAATCACTATTACTATTGCCCATACTTATGGTATATTCATTTACGCTATAAATGCTGTTTGTTATTGATATTTTGATTTTGCTATTTTTGCAACATCGGGAAATAACTTTCACCTACACAAATTGAACATTCTGCTGCAACATTAAATGGAAGTGCATTAGTTTCCCATTAGAGAAAAGAGCCTCACGTATGAGCCTGAAGACAGTTCACCTGAACAATAAGCCCACAGACGAACAGCACAAAAAGCACCATACAAACACCTATCGGCTTGTGTCATGATTCTGTGTGTGTGTTAGACAGAAAGAGCTATGAAGAACCGTCAGACAAAAAGAGTGCCGAAGCGAGACAGAGGAGCTTTCAATCACTCGACTCACACAAAATAACAAAGGCTGCCATTTAGAGATGTGCACCCTATTCAGGCTCCACACCACTTGAAAATGAAAATATTTATCTATGTTATTGAAAAAGTATCTCTTTTTCCTTTCGTAAAGGAGAGAAAATGTGTGTGCAGAGATGCCACATTACGATAATGATAAGAACTGAAAAGCAAAAACTTGAATCGTGCAATTCCTGAAATGATCAGGTGTCTCTGGGGGAGTTGAGAAAGTACAGAGCATGCACAGAAATAACAGTAATCAGATCTATAGTGAGCAGGAGAGGGAAGATGCAATAATGGCATGTAGATACAGGCCTGTAGTAATAACGGTGTGAAGACCAGAAGGAAATTATTACCCAGTAATCTCAGACACAAACAAACAAACAAAATGGGCTCTATACAAAGGGCAATCAACAATCTAATAAGAGAAAACATGATTTTAGGCATCATCCATGTGCGCAGCAAAAACGCAGCTACGCTTCAAAGTTTAATACTTAAGTTGTGGTCACATTAGCTAAATTTTGGAGGCAAAAAATTTCTATTATCTATAGAGTGCTGCAGCCATGACATCAAAACACAGAATCACCATTGGTTCCCTCATTGTTTCCCTATGGGTTTTTATAATGAGGTTTCCAATTTGTAAATAAAACAATGTCATTAGTAAATATAAACTGACGATAGTTGGACATTTTGCTCTAAAATGTAAATTACACACACTAATAATGAAAACAGAAACTCTGAAGCAATTATGTTTATTTTTTAAAATGTTTTTTTTTTTTTTTTAAATGTAACTACATAAAAATTTGGTGTGTGTGTTCCCATTTGCCCAGGAAATTTCACTAATCAACGGTAAATATGACTGTACCTTAAAGGTAAGGTATTATAAACTGAATTAAGATAGAGTAATAATAGTAGAGCTGTGTTAGCAAATACTGTTAAATTCAGTTCAATTCAATACGACTGATGCCTTATTCATGAAAAGAAATTGCTCTGCTATAATAAGCTATTAAAACAGCAGGCCAAATAATGGTAAATTTCTCATACCTTGAAGGAACTGATTTTGTTCCCTGAGAGGTTTAGATTTTGGAGATTAATGTTCGGATCCAGACTATGATCTAAACATGAAATAAACATGTTTAATATTAGAGTATCCAGTAACAGATTCTAAATGTCTATGTATATTCTAATATTACTGTATAGTACAAAAAATAAATGCTAAAATGGCAAAAATGTGGAGTTTTAGAGTGGACCTACCAAGAGTCTCAATAACATTATCAGCAAGATTCAACTCCTTAAGTGAATTCAATCCCTGTAAAACAAGGTGTGAAACAAAGGTATACACACAAATATAATATACTTTGAAATTTCATTTACAGTATCTCCAGACATAAACATAGGCTACCCGTATGTCATAGATCTGGTTCTTATTAAGCCACAGAACGTGAAGGTTGACCAACATCTCTAGATTTGTAATCTGCTGGATGTTGTTGTCGTACAGAAATAATTTCTGCAGATGCACACAGTTATGTAGACCAGAGATTTCCTACAACACACAAACAATACCAGACAGATCAAAATAAATTAGATTTGTTTGCTGATTTTCATCTTAATTAGATAGAGTAAATCAGTCAAAGAAAATAAGCATTTGACATGAACAACCTCTGCAAAATTGTAGAAAAACCAAAAAGACATATTGTAATCACACTGAAATCCAATCCATAAAACATTTTTAGAAAATTAAACTAGAAACATTTCAAATGTTTCCAGTAACTTACATTCAGTTTGCATTCCACTACCCATAATTCTCTGAGGAGTGGTCAGTACTCCAGGCCCTGGATTGAGCTGATGCTCTGGCCTACAATAGTGAGACTGGACAGTCTGGGGAAGAGAGAGAGACCCACCATGCGCGGGAACCCAGAGAAAAAGATCTCCAGAACCATTTCACCACTCCCCTCCTGACACACCTTCTCATAGCAGAGTCCATTAGATACACACTGAGGAAATGAACAAACCAAGACACTTCAGCACAGACCAGCACATGTGGCTTAAATAAAAAAAACACACCACAAGAGCAAATTGCACATTAAATTCATTTAGTTGAGGGGGAAAAAAACCTACAAAACTCACCAGCTCTTTTATAATTTCTTCATCTCCAGCTAGTCTCTGCTTTTCATTCTGTGTCATGATCCCTTAAAACGGTATTTTTCAAAGGCTTATGGACATTCAACAAATGTAAATAATTGAAAACGTAGTCACTAATTCTTTACTAAAAATTACTACAACTGTAGATACTAATTATAATAAAATGCTGCTACATTTCTATCTTAGTTCTTAACAACCAAAAGGACGACAAATCACATTCAAACAGCTGCAAACACCTTTTACATATAAATTTACCTCACAAAAAAACACAGTCATAATTTTTCCACATTTACTCATTTTTACTAATACGTATTTGCACTAGAAAATCCTCACCTGTTTGTGTATGTCCAACTGTATACTAGTCCAGATCCCAGCAGGTTAGGTGACCAAGCCAAATTCCTTCACATTCCATGATTTACCACTACAACTACAACAGATCAGTTTACCTACTCTCCGCCAGAAAGTTAAGCAGCTTCATGATGCCTGTTAAACATACCTTTCAACAGTGAAAACATATCAACCCTCCATAATCGAGCCGCACTTTAGTGATTTTCCTTTTTATTTTGCTTACTGCAGTGTTTACATCAGGCCGTTGCTAGGGAAGCATGGCTCGCCGGTGCTAAGGAAGCCCTGTTGGAATGTGTTGTTGTCCGCCAGAAGATGGTGCTAAAATACCGGATCACAATACAACCTTCTGTATGTTTTAACCAAATTCAAGGAGGACTGTAAAACTACATAAAATGTTAAAGTGTTTCAGGGCAGTGTGGATTTTTGGAATTTTGTTTCTCGTTGCATGGTGACTTTAGAATTATTCAGTGTTTAAATATTTTCATTTGAAAAAATAAATAAATAAATAAAGCCCTTATTTCACAAAATCCTTTCAGATTACACATTTTAATTTTTTACGCAAAAGAAAAACTTACATTTGCATATAATAAAATGGAAAATAAACACCATCCTAAAAGTAATACCCAACCTAAATTAAATTGGAAATTAAAACAAACAGAAAAAAACATCTCTCTCACCTCAAACCTCAGAACACAACACAACAATGATAGCCAATGTTAAGGGTGGAGCATATAGAAATAAAAGACAAACTAATCATCATAATTCTGAAGAAATAAAATAAAACTAATCTAAATGTAACCAATTTTATCCTATTTCTGCAAAAATAAAATAAAGTTAAATCAAAATACTGACAAATAACTAATTTAAAATATGAAATATTTAAGCAAATCATAAATAATATAAAAATGAATTACCGAATGGCTAATCAAAATAATCAAGAACAGTATCTTTGGGAACAACTGCAAATTCAGTTATTTCTGGCCGCAATAATCAGGGAAAAGTCATATTAAGACTCTTAACTCGTCGCTGAATGTATTTTTGTCATTTGCGCTGAAGTCCATTTAATAAGCTTAAATGTTGCGTATGTATTATGTGTACTGTGAGGTAGCTTGAACCACGCCCGTGGTGTGGAGTCGCGCGCACACGGACCGTCCTCTAACCGGAATGTCGCTCTCAGTCCTAAATCCGTGCCAACCGCCAGCCGCACAGATACAGTGACGTCAGCTCCGAGACACCGAACCAAACACATCAAGCCCACTGGCTCCGCTGCTGCGAGACGGGAAGCATCGGTCAGGATCGGCCATATTAAGCGTCACATCTTTGAATTTCTTCTGCGATCTCACTGAATCGTTCTCGCTTCGGAACAAACTCTCTGCGTGCGATTACTGCAAGCATGTCAGCCAATTCGAGCGAGGGGCCGGGTTTGGATGGGAAATGGTTCGAGGAGGAGGAGGAGAAGAACGGGATGTTTGGGAGCGCAGGGCCCCGTTTCGACGAGATGCGGGACGATCTGCACGCGCCCAAGCAACAATTCCATCCCTTTGAAGGAAGCGGCGTTGCCATGGAAACTGCATCTACAGGTAAATTTGGGCTTTTTATAATTACGCATTGTGTGTTTTAGCGGCGACACCCGTGCCGGCGATTAAAGAAAAGAAGAAGAAAAAGCCGATGATGATGATGAATTGGAGATGAAGAGAGACAGACCAGGCCATGGGTGTGACAGCGCCTGGATGTCTCTGCATACACAGACGCACAGTGCGCTCCAGGCAACTGTGGTAGTTCAAACAACATGATCAAACAAACGACACACACAATAAAACAAACAAAACATTCTTATGTTGCTCTTTGATGCTTTTAGAATTAAGCAATCAGGATAACAGAACTCTTGGGATCATGGTGTGTGTGTGTTCATAAAACCACAATAATGTAATCATCATTTCTTTGTCTTTGTGCTCACTGCCTGTGTCGCTGCCCTCTTTCTCCTCAGCCTGTCTCACTGTTCTAAATCACAGGGTATGGCTCAATAATTGGGCATTGTCCACCCATCTAATAAACCTCTTCATGTAGCATAGCCAGGCTATTAAAACTTCTCAATATGACAGTTCATACAGTATTGACAACAGCAGCACAACCTTCAAATTCACAGCCAGACCCAACCCAGTCTAATAAGAAAATGTAAACTATTCATTTTCATACAATGTGTTTTGTAAGGAAAAGGTCCACCCCAAACCTAACCTGTCAGTGGGACATAAGCAGAAGACATATGAATGAAATCATGCAAATTAAGAAAACACAAAATAATTTCAAAAATGGCCACGAGAGTGTGTTGTCAGCTCCGCCGATTTAACCTGCTTCAATAGCATACACTTTTAAGAAAAGACATTCACATTCAATTTAATGTTAGTATTTCAGTATAAACTAACAGGTAATGTGGTTGTTTACATCTGGTTTGTTGACTCTGACCTTAACAGTGCACAAAGAAATAAGTTCTACAAAGAAATAAATGAGTAGTACTTGAAAATGATATCTGACTCCAGTAACATCAGTAGCCTAATCTATTTTACATGGAACACTATCTCAGGGGGGCCACCATGTTGAGATCACATGACCAGCCAAATAATGCTCATTTTGTCTGGGTAAACCCCTGTTATTGGACACATTTGCATACTTAATACATTAATTATGGCTGACTGTGAACTTCACGTTTCTTCACAGGCACATCAAAAGCTTATATGTCAAACATGACCAGCATATTGGCTGGTCCTAATGCATAAACAAAAATGACTGAGTGCACCTTAAACTATTTTAGAGATTAGCATATTATAGATAATAGAGAGTATTATAGATATTTTAGAGTATATTAGAGTTTTCTTGAGTATGGCATGATTAATATAACAAAGAGGAGTGGAAGAAAGGTATCCCAGACTCATATTAGTTCAGGATGTCAAGATTTATGGAAGCATGTTTTGTAAAGTTTGTGCTATTGCCATAAACAATGTTGCTGTTTCAACCTTGTTTTGATGCTATGAACAACGTTTTATTGAGAAATTAGTATCCTGCATTGTAAAGCTAGAGTTTTTCTGTGAACTCTTTCTTTCGGAGTATTTGGGAGCTGCTAAACTAAATCCTCACTGACTGTAACAAAAAATAACAGTGAGTTTATTAGATGAGATGGTCTGGCGTCTTAAAGCCTGATTCCTAAACCTCAGACAATAATGTGGATTTAATACCGGACAATAATAAAACATAGAACCTTATCAAAAAGGAAGTGTACATGATCGGAGGTTCAGAGACAGACATCCAAGCACTCATAGTGGTACTTTAATTGTACCACATGCTGCAGCGTTTAATGTGCTTTTAGTGTTTCTGTGGATCAATGTGACAGATAAAGTAGCGATGTAGCTATAGAAACCCTTTCAGAGTAGAGACCTGTGACTACAGCCTATCACGTACATAGCATGTAAAATATATAAGGTGAAATACACACCCATGCTTTCAAACTTTCATATGGAAAGCCATCGCAGCTCACTTTCATGGCTTTTTCCTGTTGCTAATTGTCAGTTTCTGCTTCTGCAGGTGCTCTTTGGTCCATTAAGAGTCTGATTGAAGCGCCATTATGGCTCAGAGTGCTATTATTAGCTATGGGGAAACTGCATGCACACATACGCCCATGCACAGTCTCTCTCACATGCTCAAATATTCATGAGCCAGGGCCTGAAATCCCTCAGCTCCCCCGTGCACTGGTTAGCTTTAACACACACACTTGCACATACACAAAAACACACACAAAGTCCTTCCTCCTCTCATGGACACAAGCCCAAATACGCATATTCTCTTAAATGCACTCACACAAAGAGTCTTTCTCTCTCTCTTTCACACTCTGGCTATGGTAAGGTTCTTGTTTCTTCCCTTCCTCTCTCTCTCTTCCTGTCTTTCATACAATGTTGGTTTGGGCTGTAGTTGGCTCAGTCTTTAGCATTCTCACTTTTTAAATAAACAGAGGGAGGTCTATTTATAGGCTGAGTGAGAGTGAGACATCGCACAGTCTTTTTACAGTAGCCAAGCCAGTGAGCTCACGGCTCTTTAAAAGACAGGCTGGAAAAAGATCTGTCCACATGGTGAGCAGTTCAACACAACAGAAATCCCGTAACTCTGATCGTACCATCAGTAACATCACTCACACATGTCAATATGTCCACATAATCTACTTCTGACTGTCTCACTCTCCCTAGTTGTCTTTCTCTCTCTGTCTGCCTGTCTAATACGCTGAGGGGAAAGGCCTAGACGAGGAGGAATGCTGGTGTGTACTGTCTGTCTGCATTCACAAAGTCACTCGGGCGTGAGAGAGAGAAGCCGAGCGAGATCAACAAACAGTGCAGGGTGAATGTGAAAAGACCATTCCTTCTGTCACTTTCAGCCAAAGGCGGTCAGCATACAAGGACAACTCCAATAGAGTGCAACACTAGAGAAATTGATTGTACAAACATTTCAAGACAGACCTACCTAGAATTTTGAGGTTGTAAAATGGTGGCAGACAAGTCAACGTGATTTCAGCTTAATTCTAAAATTATGTTTTTTTTCTATCAAAATATTATCATTTATTCACTATCATATCATTCTAAACCTGTATGACTTATTCTATTTATTCTACAGAACACAAAAGAAGTCCAAACAACATGTTTCACAATATCTTCTATTCCACAGAAGAAAGAAAGTCATGCAGGTTTGGAATGGTGTGAGAGTCAGCACAGAAGTTTCATTTTTGAGCTTGCTGTCCCCTTCATTTCTGGCAAAGAACTACACTACCCATAATCCTCCAACAATCAGAGAAGCCACTGTTACCATGGAAATGTGAGTCTTGCCAAAAGAGCTCAGCAGTGTCCGTCTACTCCCAGCAAGCATTGCAAATGACGTGATCGAGTCACTGGCTGAATTCAGAATAGCATACCACTCTTACTATGTAAAGATATGGCTAAAATGGCAGTTTTAGGATGCTATACTGAATTCAGCCACACCCATAAAACAACATTTGTCATTGTCAAATAACTTTTTCACTTATGGCCATTTTGGTTTGTAGCTTAAGAATTTTTGAAATGTCTATGGCTGAAATGAATGTGAAAAATACCAGAACCAAGGTTGTTGACAAAATAGACAGTCACTGACATCTGTATGATATTCCCACATTTAGTGCACAAACAAAAATGGAGAAGGCAATTCCATTATGCACTTTTCGGTGTAAAAAAAAAGTTGGTGAAGGAAGCAAGAGAAATATTGATAATAAATGTAATTATACTTAATTCAGTACTGAAAAGGATTCATGAAAATGGTTTGGTCTTATTAAAAAGTGACTGTTTTTCTCAATATTTGTATGAGCAATATATGTTTATATTTTAGTATTGGGTCATGAACTTAGCAACATACTAATGCCAAACATGTTGAGTTGAGTCTCCTGATGCACAAAAGTTACTACTTACTTGGTTCCATTTCATGCTGCAGTATTTTTTATATAGTATTTATTACAATTTTGAATTAGCTTTTATTTTTGTAATTTTAATTTTAGTTTAAGTTTTAATAAATGTATGTGCATTTTTTTCAAAACATCTCTTCTAGTTTTCATTTATTTTTAATTCAGATTTAGTTTTTGTAAGTAGTTACAGTAGTTGCCAAGGCAGCATTTCTAATTTTCATTTAAGTTATGTTTTTCATCTAATATTTATAGTTTATCTCAGCTTTATTTCAGTTGCCAAAGATGACTTGTAATACTTTCAGTTTTATGTTAGTCAACAATAACACAGCTATGCTGCTTTAGAAGAAAGCTGTTTGTGTAAGCTGTAGACAGTGAGATAGCCTGATAGGTTTTGGAATCACATCATTCATTTCCCCAAACTGGAGTTGGCCATTGGTCCATTATGAAGTTATTTCCTTCTGTAATTTTAGCACAGTCTGATGTACACGTGTTATTGGACATGTAACAGTCACAGGGTTTGTTGTCCAACTTTCATTAATCCTCTTAAGACTCAACTGATTTCACAGAGACAGAGCAGATGTTTCCAGCTGTGTCTTAGGGGGGTGTGTAGTGTTCACAGTATCCAACCAGTCTGAATATCACTACATGTTCTAACTTACTATCTGCTTTTTCTCTTAGTCCAGTGGGAATCAGATTTACTTCTGGAAAAAGAATCGACTTTTATGTTCTTGTTCAGATCTATTGCGTTGTGTCTTTTCTCTGTGTAGGGCTGTGTCTTTGTCAATTGTTTTTTCTTCACTTCATATGCAGAGGCCCAAATATACTCTAAATCTACTCAAAAACTCTATGAGCATCTACATGTCTAAATGTAGTAAATCTGACTTCTGACTCCTGCACAGGGTTCAGCAGGGAGTCTACTGTGCCTATATAGGCAAAATTGAGAGGCTTTGTGCTTTAAAGTGTTATATGAAGTGCTCTTCTAACATATTTTATATTATTGCCATTAGCAAATTCTACAGAATAAATTCAAATAATCTTTAAACTAAACAAATGTATTAAATTATGATTAACCCATTCAGACTCAGACCCTGCATTCATGTCATTCCCCCTTATTCCCCACCCCCACCTCAACCCAAAAATCGTAAGGGATTACTAGATTAAAAGTCAATACATGAGTACCATATCATCCATTTTTGCTTTTTGAACAAAAAAATACATATAATCTTTTTTTACCAAAAACGTAAATAAATAATTCAATAAAGAATAACCAGTTTTCCATTTACATGTTTTCCATCCATTGATTTCCATTACTAATAACATTTTTTATGTTTGTTCGTTCTCTCTCTCTCTCTCTCTCTCTCTCCAGGTGACTCTCTGTCTGACATGTTTATGAAGTCATCATCAGGAGAGGGTGATCTGTACACCTCTCTCCTTTCCTCAAAGTCCTCCTCCAATCCTTTCAATGATGGTGCCTCTCTCTTCTCCACTGAGGGCAACCGTTCTCCACCTGCTCCCACCGGGACTGACTCCGGCATCGGCATGACCCCAGGTGACCCCTCAGACCATCAGACGACCCTGCAGGGCTCACACAAGACTGACCATTACAGCTACATGGACATGGGGGATGACCTCTGTGATTTTGGTAGTGTGGGCAATGCCAAGAACAAGCAGCAGCCTCTCATGTCTGGCTATGGAGATGACGAAGACGATGATGAAGAAGACGAAGATGACATTCAGGATTTCAAGCCTAAGATTCATGAACAGGAAAATAAAGAATCCAGCCATGACCCCTTCGATCTGGGTCGCTATTTGGAGAAGAGCCCATTGGCATCTGTAGATACAGAGGTGAAGAGTCAGGGGTCGGCCGGTGGGCAGCATGCATTTCCGTATGTGGAGGATCCATCAGATGAAGAGATGGCAGATTACCGATCTTACCGTAGGATGGAAACGCCACAGAGTGCCAGTCCTGTAAAGATCACGGTTACAACAGAGTCCCAGCCGGTGAGAGTGTCTCCACAAGGGGGCATGTCCGAGAGAGAGAGTGTGCTCAGTTTCGGTCAGCAGGGTCTTCCCACGGTAACACTGTCAGAACCAGAGGATGACAGTGCAGCCTCCTCAGCTAACCACTCCCCTAACCACTCCCCTACAGGTAGATCCCGCCCCCTTGTGATAGAACTGAATTGAGAATGCCTTCTATTTTCCAAATCCATTTCTGTATTTGAATCTAATTTAAATTAAAGTAGCATGCTAATTGCAATTTGAAACTAAGGGAGTATAATTAAAATAGATTGAAATTAATGTAACTAATTTTTAATTAGAAAAGCAAAGTTGTCAAGCCTAGTTTGGAAGTTTAAAGGAAAAGCTTAAAATGTGTCAAAATGTAATGGTAGTTAAAGAGCGATAGATAGACTGATCTGTAGGGTTAGTGTCTTGCCTCTAATAACTGTAATAGATAGATAGATAGATAGATAGAAAAACACTGATCTGAAGGGTTATTGTCTTGCCTCTAACATCTGACAGACAGACAGATAGATAGATAGATAGATAGATTTTCACCTGCTAAAAATGGTTTTAAGACAGTTATTTTACATTTTTTGCTGTAGTGTGTCAGTAGGAAATATCAGTTTACATTTCCAAACATTCATTTTGCCATTAATTGCAAAATAATCCAGTGAGATATTTGTTTGCACAAGGAGTCTGACAACAGCCAGTGCTCCACACAGAGATCTGATCTCATCATCATCCAGTCTGTCTGGAATGACATGAAGAAACAGAACAAACTGAGACAGACTAAATCCAGAAGAACCGTGGCAACAGTTCTACTGTCTTGATCTTATCTACAGTCTTGATCTTATTTTCTTACCTCTAATACCATCTAATCATTTAAAATCTTGCCATTTATTTCAGTACATGATTAATAATTATAATAATAATCTTTCTCTCATATTTTAGTTGTTCTTAAATTCTGACATTTCTGTCATTTTTCTCTTTTCCAGGTCGAGAGTCTCCATCTGATGTGCTGTTCCAGCCTGCAGGAATGAAGTCTGTGAGCTCCACCCAAGATTCCAGTGCCATCAGCTCTCATCCCAGTCTTCCTGAAGCCCAGGACATCAAGAGCTCAGTCAAACCCTCGTCCCCATGGGCTCAAGACCTTCAAGGCAGTGGAGATGAGTCTGGAGATTCAGAAATTGAGCAAGTGGCTGAAGAATCTGATTCGCCAATACACGACCTGACATCTAAGACCCCGCCCGCAAAAGGCGGATTCAGCCAAGCAAGCAACCCGTTTGAGCAGACCAGCTACACATCTGCCACTGATAAAGCTAGCAATCCATTTGACAAGCCACAAACCAACAAGGTCAGTGCTAGCAACCCATTTGACCTCTCTGGGGGTTCCAAGGGGGGCTTTGGTCAATCCAGCAACCCACCACTCTACAGTCTGTTGAGAGAGGAAAGGGAGGCGGAGCTCGACAGCGACCTGCTAATCGAATCAGCTTCTGAGGAGAGTCCCAAGAGGGAGCAGGAATATTCTGCCCCAAAACCTCCAGAAATATCTTCTCCTCTGACCACAGGTGTCACGTCTTCAAAGCCCATCACGACTTCCTGCCCCACAGCCTCTCCCTTCACCGACCCTCCAGCTAGCACCTTGAGAGAAACAGAGAAAGAAAAAGAGAAGGAAAAAGAGAAAGTCATACCTGTTGAAAAACCCAAGCCACAACCAGAGGACAGCTGGTCCACCAAACCCAGGCCTGCAGTAGTGGGAACGTCTACAGCAACTCCAGAGCAGCATTCCAGTCAGGAGAAGGAGAATAAAGGCAAAAGCAGTATTGTGAGTTCCACCACAGAGAAAGAGGCTGATCTGTCCCTGCTCCTCCAAAGCATCAACAGACAGAAAGGTAAGAGGCATTGTGGTTATTCTTCCTACAAGCAGTAGGAAGCAGTTGTTATTGTCAACTAAAACTAAAACTAATTCAAAAAATTTTTTTTTTAATTTAAATAAAGCTGAAATAAAAGAAAATATAAATCTTAGAAAATTAAATATTAAACTTAATATGAAAAGTGAAATTAAAAACGAATAAGTAATATAATAGTATGTAAATACTTCTAAAATAACAGATTTAGAAAGTGTTAGCATTATAAGAGAAACTCACTTATTAATGTGAGTCAATATTGCTTTTGGCAAGTAAATTAAATACATGAACTATAACATAATGGTTTAGATCAGATTTGAAAAAATATTACCCTTAGAAGTTTATCTAGGATGACTAAGGTTTTTTCTTTTGGCAACATATATTAGAGTTTTTCCTCATATTAAGCCACCAAAATGAAAATTCAAGGGAAAAATCACTGTGCCACTTAAATGATAGCTACATTTACTATCATAGAAACATTTTGTTTTTATTTTAAATAAGACATTTTAAGATGAAAATACAGTGCATAATAATACAGTTTTGTTTAAGAAATATGGACAGTAACTTAGTACACAAAATTCATTTTAGCTCCTAACATTGATCTATAAGCAAAGGCTGCTTTTAGAGCAACAGCCAGAGAGTTCAGGACACTAGAGCAGTGGTTCAGCCAGGGCTCAGCAAACTTCCAATTAAACTTAATTAAAATGCTGAAAACACAAAAAATATTTATTTTCCTCCTCAATAACTGGTATTTTTATTGAAAAACATACAGAATTCTTGAATCTTATGGAATCACAAAATAAATCATGTTTAATTACTTTAATATGTTAATATTCCCTGTGGCAACAAGCAAAATGCCAGAGGAAATATCTCTAATAGCCAATATGGGGGACTTTCGAATATTGTGTTGGACAAAGGGGGCCTTGGAGTTAAAAAGCTTGAGAACCACTGCTCTAGATGATTGCAGGTTTGGAACCCAGCTAACATTAGCGCTGTGACGCACTGCCTGACAGCTGTGATGAGAGGTGGTTAGTGTCATGAACTGATGAAGTGATGATGTGGGAGTACCAGCTCATCTCCTGTTTATCACCAAACGGCATTTCAAAACACATTCAAAACAAAAACTATTTAAAGCAACACGAGTTTACTTAATCAGAAGTTCAGTTAATTTAGAATTTATGGATTAATAGTATAATCTATTTAGCATAATCTTTTTTCATTTTGAAAAATTGTAATGCCAGACATATGTCAAAAGGAAAAAGTCATATGAATGTGAGTTTGCAAGTTTTGAATGTGATGCAATAAAAAAAACCATGAACCACACATTAATGTCAGGAAATGCAATTCTGTTGGGTTGTGTACTAGTTCAGATTCGCAAACAAACGACTTTTATGAGTCGTCTCTTTTAGTGAATCAAACACATACAGTATGGAACTGATAGTGTATATTCGACCCCCAAAAAGAATGTCTTACATTTCAAAACAGCGAATTACAGTTTGAATTAATCATAAACGCAGTATGATTTACAGCATAAGAGACCATTTCTGTAATATGTAATCAAAACGAACCTTAATTTTTTATTGTACTGAACCTAAAATATTCATTTACATCAGAAGTTTCCTGGATTTGCTTCGTAATTCAGCTCACTGATCTCATTCTTTATCATCTGTTCTTTGAATGCGTAGTCATGCCATTTCATAATTCTACAATGCTCAGAGGAAGCAGTGCTGAGCAGATTATTGTCACAGCTGGTGTTTTCCATAAAAGTTTAATTAGAAAAGCCTGCTTATGTTGCAAAGACTAATTTGATTCGATGGTGGAGAGTCTGAGAGACAATGACTATGTCCAAAAACACAAACAACAGCCTTTACGTAAGGCATTAAAGAACAGCCAGTTTGTGTAACATCCTGTCTGCCAAGACACCTTCATCTGTTGTGATTTTGAAAGGAGCATAGATTTATGAATCTGAAACAAATTCATAAATGTTCACATTTCTGGCAATAAATTCACAATTTAGTTATTAAATGCTTTTTCATGACAAAAGCTCACAAGAATTTATTTTAGATCATTAAACATTACACATTCTCAGAAAAAAAGGTACAAAAGCTGTCACTGGAATGGTACCCTTTCAAAATGTACACTTTTGTACCTTGTTTTCCCCAAAAAGTACCCTTAAAGGTACACATTTGTTCCTAAAGTGTACATATTAGTACCTAAATGGTGCATACTAGTCCCTTTTGAAAGGGTACTGTCCCAGTGACAGCTTTTGTACCTTTTTTCTGAGAGTGCATCGTGGTCCCTTGAAAGCTGGTACGAAATCAGTTTCGTTGTGAAGTACCTTCATACAAACACGCTGCTAGCCAGGCACAGCCACAGACGGATCCACTCTATTCTGGGGTCGACTGAGGCTGAATTAAGGGAATAATCTCCCTCTAGTGGTGGGTTTAAACAGCTGCACTGTGGTTTATTTACATAACTTCACAATAACAAAGAAACAGCAAAAAAGCTCAAGTAATGGTGTACACTGACCCAAAATATATCGCAGATCTGAACTTATTTTTTAAACCCTTTATATACTGCTGTTGCTCATAATAAATCTTCTGTAGCCCCATTAATAAAACTGGAATTCTTTATTTGCTCATTCATAGCAGGAGCGAGATGATATTCTGTTGTGCTCATGACTCCAGAACCAGAACACAGCTCTAAACATGCTCATCTCTGGAGTTAATCCATCTCTCTCAGTGTTTACATGAACCTGAGTGCCATGAAATTGTGACAACAGTGGGAGGAATGAACATTAGAACATACAAACTGTTTTGGATCAAGTGGTTCTTTCTAGAAGAAGCATACTCTCTTGTTGTAAACAGTTTTTTTTATATATAATCCTCTTGCAAAATGGGGGCAGTGCACGTATGATGCTTCAAGCATTATGAAGTGCTTTTCTTCATTATGTCTGAAGGAACAGCAGATGATTAAATATTCATTTGCTATTTTGCTTCCTTTATTCATTAAATTACTTATATTACAAAATTGCAGGCAGCTATAGATAAACTGACAGAGATGTTGTATAATAGATAGGCTATGTGTAAATCTAATGTTGTGAATTGCATTTTAACACATGTATTGCATTCATTGTCTGGTGATTGAAAGTGAAGGTTCTGGAATGTTAGAAAAAGAGGTCAACGCCTTTTCAAGCAGCGCTCCCGTTGATCACCTGTAGAGGGCGATAGAGACCGCCGGTTTATGTAATACAGCTTTGGGTTTTTATAATTGAAAAACTTCATCAGAACATTACCTACAGATCACAGTAGTGATAAAGTATGTCTTCGTGTGAACAGGTTGGGTGTTTTTAATGTGGTGATATTAAAACATTAAAACAATAACGCTCTACATAACACTGCAATTCTGAGACAATCTGGATCAGAACAGATCAGCCTGTTGCCATAGTAACACGGGAGAGAGGGAGCTTAAGCTGTTACCGTGGTGAGCCCTTATTAGAGAGAAGATGCTGAGGGAAACAGAAGAAGAAGATGAAAATGAATAAGCCAAGACTGAAATCATCGAATACCAGACCTACTCACACGTACCGACGCATGAACGCATGCACAAGTACGCATGCATTTACCAGACAGTGTGTTTATTTTTTCAGAAATATGATATTGCAAAATTATCAGCATCATTATTATTAAAACAAAACTACATTAATTTACACACAACTGTGAAGCGTCCAGAAATTATTAGCCTACATTTGCATCATGGACGTTATGACATTTTTATTTAAATATTACAATATTGAGCTATCCCTATATATATATATATATATATATATATATATATATATATAACGAGTGTGGTAGTAATACTCATTACAACACAGAAACAAAAGGTGAAAAAAGAAGAAAAAAAAACAATAATAAAATTAAAAATAAAAGATTTGTATTATTTTGGTTTATTCTTTTGCTTTATGTTTATCTGTTTGTTTCGTCTCTGTTTCTCTGTAATAAATATGTTATTAATATTTTACTATAATTTTCACTATAATTTTGAATTAATATTTGTTACCCAGTCCCAGTGCGTAAGATGTATATTTTCACATAGCCTGCTATTCTTTTAAAGTCTGAATGCAATTTAAAAAAAACCCCAGCAGACTCCGCCCATTTTGAACCGACAACAGTGCCAACGAGGTCACGTGACCTTGCTAATGTTTATGTATTAGCATTGTTAGATAGGGTGGGGCCTCTTTGATCTGAATCCCCCATCACGCCCCGGGCGTTGCATATGGTACGGTCCTCTCTCTGCGGTGGAGGCTGCAGTGTTTACTGTTTCATCCAGCAGAGCAGCGACTCTCCCTCTGTTTCTCTCTGTCCATTTCCTCACTAAGTAGCAGTAGTTTGTCTCTCCTCTGCTCCCTTCTCTCTTTTCTGGCCATTCATGCCGTTCGGACGTGTGAGATAGTGGGTCTCGGGAAGACATAAGATCAGCGACAAGAGAAAGACGACAGCAGCGAGAGAAACGACAGAGGAGAGGAAGACATGGATAAAGGGAAGAAAGAGTGCACCTGGAGCAGCTGGAGAGGGCAGGGTACAGATTTCGTGTTTGTCTGTATAAAATCGTATTTTGTGGTATTGATTTTACAACGCCTTTTGTATTATATGCTGTATATTTGAGCGTGTATTGCGTTTTACATAAAGCCTCGGTCTCTGCGCCGGTGGGACAAAGAGAAGAGGGGAGAGGCATCTGTTTTGGGATGAGGGATGGCAGGTGGTCTGTCTGCTTCATAGTAATGCTGATATGGTAACCCCGCTGTGTCGTTAGATTAGGCTCCGTTTGCCATGGAACAGAGTTCAGGCTGTTTTTATCTTCAATCGCGGTTACAGCAGCACTGGATGAGGCTGTCGCTATAGCAACCAGGTTACACCCATCCTGATTACATCATTCTCTTCAACAGGCATCCATGATACCTGGAGAACGAAAGAGGGAGAGCATGGAAGACTAAGAAATTGTGAGCTAGGGTATTTTTAAAAGAAAAACAAACAGGATTCTCTAGGCTATTCTAGTACATTGGCAGGCACATTTTAAATGTCCACCTAGATAAATGGTGTTGGGACTGAGTGCAGGCACTCCATTTATAGGGACTGCATTGTGTGCGTTGACAGTCTGTCTGTATGGTTGTGTTTGCTGAAACTATACAGAATTCTGACAATATTATCAGTATAAGGCGTTCTTAATGGTTTTTAGGACATTGCTAGAATATTCTGGGCAGTTGTTTTGGCATGGGCCAAGTGAAAAAGAAGTCCATGAGGGTTTCTATTATATTCTGGGTGCCTAGATATGTGTAGGGCCTTTTAAATGTATTTTTCACCACTGATGTGTTCAAGCAATTTAGAAATTCTACTTAGGATCATTTAACAGCACAAACACATCCATTTTTACTCTACTCAGTTTGTCTCTATATGCTATTTGTATGACATCACATTTCCCTGCATGATCATGTGACATCACTATGAAATCATTTGTTTTTTGATGATTCATAACGAACTCTCTAGAGTCTAGACCCATCTTACTGCATTCTCATACACAGAGACATGCATAAAGCAACACATAAATGTACAAAACATTCAGTGCTGTATTTTCAAACCACTCACAGGCCTGAAGACAATGTTTTGTTTGAACTCATCCATATACACTTGTCTGTATTAGGAAATTAAGTAATTAAATAAAAGTAAATAAAATAATTGCTCTAATGTGCTAATTAATGGATAAAACAAATCTTCTTGATTTCATTTTTACAAAAGCAAGTAGAGTATATGTAAAATATGAAGTGGTAGATTTACCTCAAATATGCATGATCTGGGATACTAGTTTAGTAGACTTTTGAATGAAAATGTGTTTTCAGTTCAATGGTACAATATCAATGTTTAGTTATTTAGTGTTTATAAATATAGAGGCATCTGTTTTTCTGCCTCAAATCAGCTTGACACACTCCTTCCCTGTTATGCGTAACCAATCAGTGAAACATTAGGAACATATATTCCCTCCAGATTTCAATTATATTTGTATCATTTGGTGGGGCTGGATTCCATTTCCTGTTTTTGCTCTGGAATTTTCCAGGCTTGTGTGTGTGTTGTATGGGGTCTTGATTAGGAGCACAGTGTATGAGTACCAGGATTGTGATCGCAGTAACTCCGGCGCCTGGGTCACCTATTTTTGAGATTTTTATGTCAGCAGCCCAGATCATTAACCAATAAGCTACTACCAACCCTAATTAAAACTTACTGGCACAAAATGTGACAAAAACATTATTGTTCTTGTGGATTCAGTGAAGACTAAGGCACTGTTAACTTGTTTTAAAGAGATTCAACCAAAAACAGAAAATTCTGACATCATTTACTCAACCTTATATTGCTCCAAACCTGCATGACATTCTTACTTTAGAGCATGAAAGAAGGTATTTTGAGAATTTTTTTGTCAATGCTGCGGAAGTCAATGATAACCAAAATGTTGGTTTCCACTTTCCAGCATTCTTCAAAATGTTTTGTGTTCTGCAGAATAAAGAAATGGCGACATTTCGTTTTCATTTTTAATTGTGGTGACAAGGTAAACAAAGGCAAACAGTGCGTGGAATGCACATGAAAAGTCAAAAATAGGGAATATTGTGCAGTAAATCACCATGCTTGGTCCTTATGTAGGTTGGAAGTGCAGAGAAGGTTTTAAAGGAGTAGTTCACTTCCAGAACAAAAATTTACAGATAAAATGTACTCACCTCCTTGTCATCCAGTATGTTCATGTCTTTCTTTCTTCAGTCGTGAAGAAATTATGTTTTTTGAGGAAAACATTTCAGGTTTTCTATCCATACAATGGACTTCTATGGTGCCCCCGAGTTTGAACTTCCAAAATGCAGTAGATTAAGGGCAGTCATACATGCTGCCTTTCTGGTCCAGGATGTGTTTCATAGCTTCGTGTACTAGCATATTGCTAACTGATTAAGACAATCTTTTTATGATACGCTACAAAAAGATATCCATTTTGATTGAACGTTCAGGCTTTCAGTCCCAACAGAGTGCTCACTTTTTCAGCTGCCTTGGTTCCAGAAGTATTTTTCTCATTCATTTTCCCTATAGGGATTTTTAAAAAATGTTTGATTAAAAGTCATAAGCCATGAATCAAACCAAACAGCTACAAGGTGAATCACAATATTACAAACTTGGATTTGAAGGAAAAAAAAAAGACTGTGTACAAGACTGTGTACTTAACAGCTTTAATGAGAGAATGAACTACAGTCCCATGGAGCATTGCAAATATGATTAAAATAAATACGAATTGCAAATGTAATTGAAATAAATACAAAATATGGAGAAATATTCATTTAGAGATGTTGATTGTGTATATAGAAACGTTTTATATACATTTTCATATTTTACGACTGCTATATAGCCTACAAATATTTAAGTTTGAGAGCGTAGTGAGATTAGCTAGATAACTTACAGTGCTTCATGGGAACTTGTTTTGATTTTCTGATTTGGTGCACCAGGATTTGTGCTGTTGAACACAATTATTTAAAAAATAGGTTGAAATAATGTGAGCTGTTGGCTTCAACAAAAGCATATGCCATTGATTAACAACTTCGTAGCTCACAGCAGGTCTGTATTTTAAGCTTTATAAGTTAAAAATCAAATCCCCTATGGAAAAAAATGATGTGATTTTTACTTCCAGAATTCAGCTGCTGTACTCCATACATCCCTTTGCCCGTGGCAATGACCTTTCATTCAGGAAGTGAATGGTTGGATATAATGTTAGCCTGGTTGTCAAGCTGGATGTGCATCTCTGATGCTATAATTACACTCCGACATTTAAACACCAGCACACACGCACACAATTACCCCCCACCACCACCTTCTTATTTTAAGCTGGCCCCCTAAGCAATGTGTGTAAAGGAAACTGGAACACTGTATCTATAGCAACCGCTGCTGCCCCCTTTCTTTCTCTTCTCACACACAGGATGCATGAAACAAGATGGATTAATTAGGTTCTGCAAAAGGGTCACACATAATGGTGATTTTTGATTGTGTTTGTGTTTCAGTCTGGGCTATTTGTCACCCTGTATGCTGTGTGTGTCCATTATTAGCCAATGGTAGTATGAGCCAGTCCCCCTCCCTCTCATTCTCTGCCTTTCTCTCTCTCCTTTTGTGTGCGTTCCCACTCACTATCTCTCTCTCTTTTTCTTGCTGTCTGCAGACATGGGTGGTTCAGGTCAGTAGCTCTCTCTGTCTTCTGTTAGCTTTGGTGTTAAAAATCAGTGATTTCTGAGACTATTGTTTATAGTGATGGAATTAACGACAGATGTCACTGGTTTTGATGGATGGAAGGGAATTTAGTGGTGCTTTAGTGTCCATATGTGATTTTTAGAGTCCATGTTAAGTCACCTAACTACTGGATATCCTTAAACACTAGTCTTATGTTCGTCTACATTAAATACTTAAAGGTGTGTGTAAGGAGAAAGAGTGTGAACGTTGCTATTTTTAGTCTTGTTCTATTTAGAGTCAGTTAACTGAAGGATTTGTCAGAGCAGGCAGTATATCAGTATATCATCAGAGGTTATAGTTTAATAGTTATGTTAAAGTTTTTTTTGTGTTTTTTGTTTTACATTATTGATTAGAGACAATCAGAAGTTAGTAAGAATAACTGACAGTGTGTTCAACGATCAGTCGAATATGAAATCTGCACTTCATCTTGAACTTGGACTGGAGCAAAAATCTCGAGATAAAAATGGCCGATATTTCTGCCCTCCTCTAAGCTCTGCCAGGCTAAATTTAGCCCAGCGGGACTGATGGGAGAATCACACAGGGGACTACAGATGTCGTGCACACGCTAGAGTGTGACAGACCAGCTTCTGTGAGTGTGTAACGGTTTCTTCTGAAGCTGCAACAAAAGGTGTAAAAATACAGGTGTTAAAAAAGAAAACACACATAAGGTACAGGGAGCTCTCATTTGCTGCGGAAACTGAAGAGATGATTCAGAGATCTCAGTCTGCTGGTTCTCATGGCAACAAGTTCTACTTGTGTTGTCTGTGATATTTGAGCTGGAAAGGTGGAATGTATTTTCCTCCAGCAGTTAGAGAAGAAAGACATAGATACCTGCTTGAAACCTGTCCATCATCAGGTATCATAATGAGTAGAAAGAACTTGCATACAAGAATGCAAAGAAATTCTCTTTGGGTAACCAAATGGATGGGTCATAACTGTTACTATATACACTACCGTTCAAAAGTTTGAGGTCAGGAAGATTTAGGAAAGTAGTACTTTTATTTAGCAAGGATGTATTCAATTGATCAAAAGTGACAAAACATTTATAATGTTACAGAAGACTTCTCTTTCAAATAAAACTTGCCATTTATCAAAGAATACTGAAAAAAAATCATGGTTTCCACAAAAAAATATTATGCAGTAACTGTTTTAAACATTGATAATAATGCTTCTTGAGCAGCAAAGCAGCATATTGTAATGATCTCTGAAGGATCATGTGACACTGAAGACTGGAGTAATGGCTGCTGATAATTCAGCTTTGCCATTACAGGAATAAATTACGTTTTGAAAATCTATTAAAATAAAATACAGATATTTTAAGTTGTAATAATATTTCCTAGTTCATAGTTTTTACTTTGTTTTTGGATCAAATAAATGTAGCTTTGATGAGCATAAACGGCTTCTTTTAAAAATTTGTACAGATCCAAAACATTTGAACGGTAATCTATGTGTGTACTTTAGCATGGCTAGAACGCTATATTGACCAATCAGCATCCAGGAATGTAACCATTCCTGCATTGCTACTTTCCTGCTAAATATTACCTGAAAAGCAGCACGTCAAATGAGTTATATTTGGTTATATTTGGTCTTTGAGTGTGCTTGGTTTTAATATGCATATACTGCAAGGTCCCAAAACACTTTCCTAATGAAGCGGTACTTGGTAAATTACTTGCTCTTGGAGAACAGTGGGACTAATTTGTAGGTTTTGCATGGTAGTTAGTTGTACAGTTTTGTATCTGGATGATTGTGAGATGCATGTTGGGGCCAGTAACCAAAAGGTTTGAACCCTGCAAGGGGTGATCCTTGAGCAAGACACTTAACATTGTTGCGCCAAGGGGGATTACCACTGTAACTTAAGAAGGTACATGTCTATAGTGACGCTGTAGAAATAAATTGATCTCTCCTATGCAGAGTGGTGATAATTTCATCATAGACTAGGTTTTGCTTTTTATCCTTGCCATTTTACATGGATATACTGTAGCAAATGCCAAACTAAACCTGCAGTTTAAAAGTTGTAACCTTAATCCACCTGTCCATTTCTAAAAGTTCATGTAAGTATGGTGAAGGATCACAGCTCACTGTATGTGTGGTCATTATATTACAGCACTTCTGATAACAGCAATAATTAACCCAGTACAGTGTGTGCACACAGATGGTTAGGGTTAGATAAGTTGACAACAGTTGCTGTGAGAGGTCGACAGGTGTGAACTGATAGCCTCAAGGTAACACATTTTCTCTACATGGAAAATACGTGATGAACACAGTCAAGAAAAAACTTCAAAAGAGAATTTTAAAATTATTGAACAATTTTTGAAATGAATAAAACTAATGGAAATTTCTGATAGAGTTTGGGTTCCACTGTCACCTTATAGCTTGCTTAGTTGGGTTCTGAAAGACAACTAACTTTAAGTAATTTATCTATATAACCACACTGACTGCTAAAACTTTAACTGAATTAAGCTGGATGATGGCATTATTGTTTTCTGTAGACCTGCTTTATAGCTGAATCACATCTTTCAACATTGACACTGGTATTGAGCTTAAATTAAAACAACACTGAACTGATTTGAGATGAATAACATTGCTGCCTGTTGTAGAACTGACTATAGCTGATCGATTAACTTCACATTGTAATTGATCTGAACAAGCTTAAGCTAAATAATGACACTATTGTCTCTAAGAGCTGCTTTACAGCAGAATCTGTCTCTTTAGCAGAGTTTTCATAATTGCTTCTGTTATTTCCTGTTTATCTCTGTGAAGCCGCTTTGACACAATCTGTATTGTATAAATCACTGTAGAAATAAAGGTTGATTCTTCAGGCATGTCATATTTGTTGTACACATCTGTATGTACGGTTAGTGAATGAGACCCACACTGCTGTTAATAATAATTTCTTTCAGTAGTGATGAGTTAAGGGCCAGTGCTGCCTACTACATAATAAATGTAACACAAATACTAAACAGCTGCTAATTTGAGATGGCTATGTAAACAATGGTTTACAGAGCAAAATTTCTGAACTAAAATAGAAGTGTAGAGAGACTTGCAACTTGTGATTGTGTAGATATCATGCTGACAAATCAGGTTCACGCTTGTGCACAAAAGTACATAAGAATTGACATGGTTCTTGTTCTTATCACCTTTCTGCTTGTTTTTCCTCTCTCTTCAGTGGTAGATCTGTTACATTGGCGGGATGTGAAGCAGTCTGGACTGGTGTTCGGCAGTGTGTTGCTGCTGCTGTTCTCTTTAACCCAGTTCAGTGTGGTGAGTGTTATAGCGTATCTGGCTCTGGCTGTCCTCTCCGCCACCGTCAGTTTCCGAGTCTACAAATCAGTCCTGCAGGCAGTGCAGAAAACCGACGAGGGCCACCCCTTCAAGTTAGTCCAACACTCAGTTTGTGTCTTTCGCCTCTGTACGTATTGAGCAATGAATCTGTTCATTCACTCTCATGGCTTCTCTCTTTTTCAGGGCCTATCTGGAGGTGGAGATCGCTCTCTCTGCAGATCAGATCAGTAAGTATGTGGATAAAACTCAGCTGTACATCAACTCCACCATGAAGGAGCTTCGCAGGTTGTTCCTGGTTCAGGATCTGGTCGACTCCATAAAGGTAAAACCATGCATTACATTTCCTAATTTTCTATGATACTATTACAAATTCAATTTGAACGCCAAACTTAAGATAACCTTTAGTATTAAAGATGCACTCACTAATTTTGTTTCACTGGTTGACATCAGTGGTCTTGGACTTCATACTGAAACCTAATGGCATGGAATGTTACACAAAAGATTTCAGTTACAGATGTCTTGGTAGAAATAACTATTTGCATTTGAATCAAAAGTGGCCAATAATTTTTGAGGTTGCATTCGGCTCATCATGTGAGCTCAAACCATGAGAGGCGCCCACACAATGTAGAATAAAACAGCAGTTTTAGGCCACTAATATGACTGCTGTCTTCATCTCATGTAGGTTTACATAATTTTAAAGATATTTATGCACTGTTAATATTTTTTTAGACAGTGGGAATAGATACTGATTGCTCCTTTAAAAGATTTAAAAGCTGTGAAGATAATTTGACATCACGTATTTGTGTGTTTAGTTTGCAGTGTTGATGTGGTTGTTGACTTATGTTGGAGCTCTGTTTAATGGCCTGACCCTGTTGATTCTGGGTAAGAAAACAGCACAAACATACACTACCATTAAAACATTTGGGGTTGGTTTAAAATGTTTTGTAAAAGAGTCTCTTAGACTCACCAAGGCTGCAATTATTTGATCAAATATGCAGAAAAAAAACTGTAATATTGGGAAATAATATTACAATTAGTGTACAACAGTACACATTTTTCCTGCTCTAAACCAGTGGGTGCAGTCAGCTAGTTGGAATTTTAAATGAAAAGATGATAACCTTTCTCCAATATCAGTGCTGTTTCTTAGTGAAGACATGATTTTCTAAGAAATGTTGAGCAGTTTCTATTGTGCTATGTTTGTTGTCTGATTTACATCCATATCTTAAGTACACACTCAAAATTCCATGTCACAAACACACACACTGCTGTAGGTCAGGGTGTTATAACCTCAAACAGCTGTAATCATGCAGCTCAATTGTCCTGAATGTATCTCTCCTTGGTCTTTCTCTTTTTAGCGGTGGTTTCCATGTTTACCGTGCCACTGGTTTACGAGAAGTACCAGGTAATGTTTTCCAGATCCCCACAACTATCTTTTTTGTCTTTAGAGTAGGGCTGCAACTAACGATTATTTTAATAATCGATTAATCTGTCGATTATTTTTTCGATTAATCGATGAATCGGATAAAAAACCAAAAACAAGAAAAGCATTCATTTCCAACCCTTTATTCAAAAACAGAACTAAAATCTTTAGAAAGTGCACAAACATGTTGCTCCTTGAACATCCCTGAGCTGTTATAATAATAATAAAATAAAATAAAAATGGACTAACACAAAAAACATACACATGTATGCTTTACATCTGCCAAATATATAGACTTTTTTTTTTAAATAAAGTGCCACCTGAGCTGCCAGAACAATAAATAATTTATAAAAAATAAAGAACAATACAAATCAGAAAATTTAACAGGATTTGTTTGAATGTCAGAACTTGTTCTCTACACTACACTGCAGACGCACACACTCGCAGATGCACACACTCGCAGACGCACACACTCACAAACTCTCACACTGACACACACACACACTCTCTCTCTCTCTCAAGTTCACTTGAAGCTTATTCATTAAATTATTACCATCATTGTAGTAAGTGCAAGGTTCATTTATACACCACATTTAAACACAGCTTAAGATGACCAAGTGCTATAAAAGAACTTTAAAATTAAATTAAAAAGTACAACACACACAAATATATTTGTCAATAATAACCTATATGGGACAAAGCACAGAATATACACTGCAAAAAATGCTTTTCTAACTTAGTAGTTTTGTCCTGTTTTCAGTCCAAATATCTAAAAAATCTTAAATCAAGATACATTTACTAGACACATGAAATAGCATAAGAAATTATGTCGTTTTCTGAAAAAACACCTCAAAATTAAGTGATTGTTTGCTTAAAACAAGCAAAATTATCTGCCAATGGGGTGAGAAAAATAATCTTAATGAGATATAATCTCAAACAGAAGTTTTAAGCATCACTTAATTTTCTCATGCCATTTTTCTTGTCTAGTAATCTTGATTTAAGATTTTTTAGATATTTGGACTGGAAACGAGACAAAATTACTAAGTAAGAAAAGCTTTTATTGCAGTGTAGCTATACATGACAACAGATTGAAAAATGAATGGTCCAAAAAAGGCCAGTGAATAAAAACGTGTCTTTAGTCTTGCAATGCAAAGTGCAAAGTAACTATACCACCCCTGCTTTACTACTGTTATTAACGAGCTAACGCTAACTTGTCATGCTTGTCAAGCTGGATAACGAGTAAACACCAGCACCAGGGACATTACGTTCCTCACTTCAAAACGGAACAAAAGTAGGATTCTGTAGTGACTTACCCTGCTGTTGAACTCCCTTCCTCCTCATCAAAGAGTCCAACATGTTTGCGTTTCAGGTACTGGATCATTGCCGTGGTGCTCCCGTGCCATGCCTTGTCGCTTTTGCATATTTTGCAGTTAACACACTTTTTCTGTTTATTTAGTGTGAAATGCTCCCACACCTTGGATGACTTGGGTCGCACGGATTTCTCTGCCTCCGCCATGTATCTTTCCTCTACCTCCGCTCGTTTTTTTTTTAAAATTTTTGCTCCGCACTGTCTATGAGGCGCCGAACTCTGCTAGCATCAGTGCGCGAGAGAGACCGAGTGTGTTCACTCCGCTCCGCGCTCAACTAAAGTTTTTTTTTTTTTTTTTTTTTTTAATAATCAAACGTCTCCGCGAATCGATTATGAAATTCGTTGCCAACTCTTTTAGTAATCGATTTTTATCGATTTAATCGATTCGTTGTTGCAGCCCTACTTTAGAGTCCATGTTCTGCCACAATATCAAAACGTAGGATGTCAGTTCCTACACCAGTGAAATTTCATAATACTCAATAACCAACTTTGAGCAACAACTAATATGCTATTAAACATACGCCTTTATTTTAAAAGTAACATTAAATTAATTTTTATTTTGAAATCATTCTTATAATTCTGAATTGCATAAACAATCCAATAAATTATTCAAGTACAGTTAGTAAAAAAAAAAAATAGTGAAAAATGGTTTTGTTTGGTATTGTTATTTTTTAGTATAATTCTTTTGACATCCACATTGGTGAATCCTCAACATTCTTTTTCTCCCTTTCAGACACAGATTGATCAGTACTTAGGACTGGTGCGCACCCAGGTTAACTCGATAATGGGAAAGTGAGTTATGTATAAATATGATTAAAATTCCTCTTTTTTTTAAAAAAACAAAAAAAACCAAACAATTAACCTGCCTAATTTTCTTTTTGCTTTCCAGGATTAGAGAAAAGGTTCCTGGGGCCAAAAAGAAGGAATAAACTCTTCGCTTCTGTACAAGTAAACACTATAGCCAGTAAAATCTACAACTTTGCCAGCACTGAAGGACCCCAACTACACAGGAGGCCAATGTCACCTCAAAAATAATTTAAAAAAGCATCAACAACAAAAAAGATCATCCCGTTACTATAACAGCACCAATAACCCCCCCCCCCCCCACACTGTTGCCAGTCACAGGTAAAGCCCTGCATAAGTAACTAACACTGATTCACATAAATGACATCTTGTGGGCGATCGTAGAGCTATAGATATACCAGAGGGACACACACAGTGCTTCTCTCTTCCATTGCTTCTGATTTAAGTGCATGAAGTCCAGTCTTGAGTAAATATTTACTATCTCTGCAGTGCTCTTCCTCTCTCTGCTTTATTTTGCAGTGCATATTTCCTGCTGTTAAATGTGACACGAAAATGAAAATCATGCCTGTCATATAATCTCCTGCTGCCATGTCGATTAATTGCTTCAATTCATGGTCACTGGTAGAGTGGCTCTGTGTACAGACATACTTATTAATATCAAGTTGAACTGTGGATTTTTTTTTGTTCTTTTCTGTGTATTCGAGCACAATGATAATTTGAAGATGTTTACTAAATGTGTAACTGTAATTTTTGCAAAACTGTAGGGATATGTGTAGGTGTTTAAAGACAAGCTTTGTGGTCCTTCTCTAGGGCACCTGATTGTCAGACTGCAGAGCTCCAGCTGTACTAAACTCTGTCCAACTTTGTACGATGTTCAGTTATTTTAAAGTCTTTAACTATTTGCACTCTGTATTTAATTAACGAATGGGAAAAATAAATGTTCCTTAATGTAGGAGGGTTAGTGTCTTGTCATTCATAGCAAAATGAACTAAGAGAAGGTCATTATGGGACAGATATGGGACAATAGACTGTTCTATTTTTTGGTTGTTAACTGGACGGAGATAGATTTAAATGCGAGCTTGCTGACAATAGTAACAAAGGGGTGGGTTTAAGCAGACTAAATGATTGAAGAAGCCTGATATACACCACCAGAGAGAAGTCTGTCATTTCTGGTATTTTGATTAACAGTTAAGGTCAAAATGTTCAAAAATGTACGCATGGCTGCATCATTCACAATCAGATCAATAACATGAATTTATAAGAGTGATAGGGTGAATTTCCATTTAGTGCCAACTTTAAAAAGTAATGAGATTCAAGAGCTAAAAGCGAAGGGAAATATTATAAGCATGTTACTTTTTTTAAAATGTGTGTGTGTGTGTGTGTGTGTGTATATATATATATATATATATATTATATATATACAATTTTTTTTTGGTCTGTTCCCCACATAAAGCTATCGTACAGCTTCAGATGGCTTGGAATATAGTGCAAAAATTCTATGGAAAACTGGGTGAAATACTCAAACTTGAGCTTTCAACCTGGGTAAAGACACCAAAGTAATTTCTGAAAAAAATAAATAAATCTTTACCTTGAAAAAAAGAAAAGTCCAGGAATTTGAACATAAATTTAGTGTATACATTCAACTACAGCAAGAACTCAGCTTACAGCTAAATTAAAACAGACATTGTTTTAAAACATAACATCAAATTTAGGTGTTTCTTAAAAACCAAAAAGTGCAGTCGAATAATATTTTTCCAACACAGATTGATGAACCCTGCATTGTGGAACTGAAATGTTCTTTCTCAAGTAACAAAAATGACAAAACTAAAACACTGCACATTTAATAGAAGTAACATGTAGCTTTTCCTTCATCATCTACTTTCTTCTAATAAAACTGAAAACCCCACAAAATCTCTTATGCAATGGTAGGAGACAATTCTCTTGTGTATGATGCTCCTCACATGTTCAGTAAGGTGATTGGATGCAGCTGAAATAGCACACCTTTGGATTTCCCATCATCCTTCTCCTGTAGCTCCATCTGCTGGGAGCGATCCACCTGATGACACATGGTGAAGAACCCAATGAACTCATTCTGCTGAGCAGTTTTAAGAAATGAAAACTTTTGCAAAGGAAGATTCTTACCTGGTTCCACTTCTTGAATTTCTCATAGTACACAGGTGTACACTCTGGTCTGGGAGGGTTTTTAATAAACAGTCTAAAGAGAAAGAATCACAAATATTTCTGTTAGTATTCCCATGTCATGGAGACTCTCAAATGTCTCGGGAGGATGGATGGTGATTGAGTACCCAAGAAGTCGTTCCTGGGCCTCCTCCTGAAGGCTGCTGATCTTTTCAGGACTCAGGTTGGTCAGACCATTTGGTCCGTCACACACCAGTTTGTTCACTGTGCCTCTCAAAGCATTTATCTACACACACACATCATGTGTCACCACATGCATAGTTCAAACTATGCATAAACCAGACATTTTACCATGCAACTTATTCTAGCTAAGAGCCTCCATACTTATACAGGTAAAGCCTGACACACACACACACACACACACCCACCAGCATACCTCTGTAATGTCTTCAATAATCAATCTTGACATCAAAGGCAAGCTCAATGTCATGTTCGGGCAGCTCTGCATTTTGGGAAATGGAGTTCCAGCCCAGCCCGCACAGAGCACCAGTAAAACAGGTCCTGTCCTCATTAGTACTGCAGAGTACATCTCCATAAAATTAAACTCAGCTGACACATTCACATTTTTATATTATGCAAAAAAATGATAGGTATGAAGATAAACAAGCATGGGTTGCAATTTGCATGGACAGCATTGACATCTTGTGAAAATTTGCACTTTTAGTTTTGAATGAACATCATCCCCTCAAACAAAAATAGTTTTTTTTTTCTTTAAAGAATGATGTGAGAATCTATGTAAGTGAGAGTGAGTGTTTTTATGGTGACTGTTACCGCAGTTCCATGACAGGGGTGAAGAGCATAGTAACAATGGAGGGAAGGCCGTGGATATGAGGCATCAGAGATGTTTCCTTCAGATACGAGAAGATACGAGAACCTGCACCATGAATTTGGGGGAAGGGCAAAAAAACTAACAAACAAAAAACATTAAAGGGGTAGTTCACCCAAAAATGAAAATTCTCTAATTAATTACTAACCCTCATGTTGTTACAAACCCGTAAGACCTTCGTTCATCTTCAGAACACAAATTAAGATCTTTTTGATGAAATCCAAGAGCTTTCTGACCCTCCATAGACAGCAATGCAACGCAACTACCACGTTCAAGACCCAGAAAGGTGGTAAGGACATTGTTAAAATAGTTCATGTGACATCAGTAGTTCAACTTTAATTTTATGAAGCTACGAGAATACTTTCTGTGCGCAAAGAAAACAAAAATAACAACTTTAATCAACAATTTCGTCTGCACTGTCATTAACGAGGGTACCACGATGCATGTGTTGAATAAAGTAATTTTTTTATTTTTTTATTTTTTTTTGCTGTCTATGAAGGGTTGGAAAGCTCTCGGATTTCATCAAAAATATCTTAATTTGTGTTCCGAAGACGAACAAAGGTCTTATAGGTTTGGAACGACATGAAGGTGAGTAATTAACGACAATTTTCATTTTTGGGTGAACTATCCCTTTAAATTTATCTGGGAAAGTGCAGCTACCACTAACGCTAACCTTACCAGCTGTGGTAACTTAAAATTCGCCACCACTGACATAAAAATAAATGTATAAAATTAAAATAATTAAATAAGCATAATAGATAATCTGCAAATTGTATATTCTGTTTAAAGTTATTTTAATATTAATTTATTATGGTTTTACAGTAGTAGTTAGTAGTTGAAGTGTAGTAGTAATTTTTTTTTTTTTAAGTTATCTGTTTGTTTGTTTTTTAAGTGAATCGTTCAGGGTCAGCAAGTTTTTTTTTTTTTTTTTGAAAAGTTATCATGCTCACCAAGGCTGCATTTATTTGATCAAAAACACAATAAAAACAGTAACATTGCATGAAATGTTTTGAATGGTAGTGTACATTACATTTACCATAACAAACCCAACCAAAGATTATCATGTGATTGTGTGCACACCTGATGCACTGAGAGACACAGTTGCAGCCACCAACATCCTCTCATGCCAGTTCTGTGGATTTTCATTCACCATTACCAAGTTAATACTGTCCCTCTCAATGCCAACAGCCCTGCAAACAAAATCAAACCCACAACTTTCACCACATCCTCTCCTGGGATGCAACCTGTGTGTTCTGTGAAATGGACTGGCAGGTCTTACCCGAAGTTGCTGATTCTGCTCATGCTGTGAAAGCTGACCTTATGTGGGCTGCTGGGACCATAAACTAAAGCCTGCAGAGTGGGAGAACAGAACTTAAGTACCCAGAGAAAATACACACCACAGTTTATACAGCACAGTTCAAATGTAGGCGATCACAGGGCTGCTATGCCAGCACCTTGCACTTAGGGGCGCTGCTGCTGGAGGCACAAAAGTGCTGAAGGAACTCCTTGATGAGCAGCTTGTCTTCCTCCATCCTGCTGTTCAAGGAACCACTAGTAGAACGAGGAGTGAATCTGCCACTGGCCATATCCTCATACAGAGATATCAGAACCTCATGCGACTGCTGCAAATACACAAAAAGAGAAACATGGACATTGAAGTGGCTGATTTCAGGTCAGGATGTTTGAAAGACTTATAAACATTAAAATATTATTTTCTCTTTTCTATGGAAACTTGATTCCACCAAGGTTGAGATATAAACTCACAATTGACAATAAAAATGTCAATAAATACTGACAATAAATTCGCAATTATGAGAAAAGAGCAGATTTGTGAGATATAAATAGGCAATTTGGAGAAAAGTGAGTTTATAATTTGCAATTGCGAGATAAAAATTGAGTGAAAAACACAAACAACTGGAAGAAAAGTAGCAAAAAGGTTCCATACTTAGTTTAACGAACTGTAAATAAAAAAAACTTGATGCAGAAATATTTTTGGTGTTATTCACTGTTTCCAGGCAACAGAGGACTATAAAATGTTAAAAACTGAATTAAAATTGTCAAGAAAACTTGTCAGGTGGACATTACTGTGGTGGTGGTGGCATAGTTACCTGACTCTCAAAGCTTTCAGGTATGTGACAGGCGTGTCCCTCCTGCACTAGGAGGTCCGCCACACTGACATCGCTTGCCTCCATGGTGATGTGCAGGTTGACGCGCATAACGCCGTGCAGAATGGAGTAGAGGGACACGATGGCAGAGCGGCCGCTCGTGAGTGTCTTAAAACGGTTACGTGCCCGACTGCTCCAACGACCACCCAGAATGAGCGACTGTGCAGACGGACCCATGCCTGCAACGCAAAACTCCTGTGCCTGCAATGAAACATGCAGATACAGTTTACAGCTCATTGAGATCCATAAAAAAATCCAGCTGTAATAGAGAGCTGGGAGATATACCATATATTCACAATGACTTAGTTGGTGACAAATTTAAGCAGCTTCATGAATACTGCAATGATTTTAATAAACTTTTTATTTGGACAGTAATTTGCCAAATTATGTCTGCCAAGAGATTCATTTTTAAGTGAATATTTGAGTGTTAAGACTACAGGCCCAGTCACACCAGGGACAAAACTATACAGTTTTAATGATTCTTTTAATTCTACAGCACAATTATAACAATGATTGTTGAACGACCATTGGAATCACTTTCATAACTTTTTTTTTTTTTTTTTTAAACAGACAGCCAATCAGACTGCATTTAACTTTAGGTTTTAAACTTAAGTGTCAGATGAATGGAAGCATCAGATAACTTTTAGCAAACATTATTGTTAAAATGTTTTGTTAAAAATGTATTCAGTGTTTCAATTATTAAATATTCTTCCTACTGTGGAAAAATTACATAAAATATGCCTTGTTTTTATTTCATTATATATACAGTTGAAACCAGATATTTACATACACTTCAGAAAAAAAACAAAAACTTTTTTTTCTTTACTGTCAAACATTAAAGAGTAAACTTTTTCTGTTTTAGATCAATAAATATTAACATATTTTCTGCATTTGTTAAATGTCAGAATCGAGCGAGGGAGAATTTTTATGTATTTTTTTTATCACTTTCAAAGTCAGAAGTATACATACACTAAGTTTATTGTGTCATTAAACAAAAAGAAAACTCCAGATGATTCCATTCTGAGCTTAAGAAGCTTCTGATAGGTTAATTGATTCCATTTGAGTTAATTGGTGGCACACCTGTGGATGCATATAAAGGCACACCTCAAACACAGAGCCTCTTTCTTTGACATCATGGGAAAATCAAGAGAAATCAACCAAGACATCAGGAAAAGAATTGTGGACCTCCACAAGTGTGGCTCATCCTTAGGTGCAATTTCCAGATGCCTGAAGGTCCCACGTTCATCCGTTCAGACAATAATACGCAAGTATAAAAAACATGGGAATGTACAACCATCATACCGCTCAGGAAGGAGACGGATTCTGAGTCTCAGAGAGGAACGTTTTTTGGTGCGAAATGTGCGAATCAACCCCAGGACAACAGCAAAAGACCTTGTGAAGATGCTGGCTGAAACTGGTAAGACAGTGTCCTTATCCACAGTAAAACGAGTCCTGTACCACCACGAGCTGAAAGGTTACTCTGGGAGGAGAAAGCCATTACTTCAAAATCACCATAAAAAAGCTAGACTACAGTTTGCAACTGCACATGGGGTCAAAAGTCTTAATTTCTGGAGACATGTCCTGTGGTCTGATGAAACAAAAATTGAACTGTTCGGCCATAATGATAAACGGTATGTTTGGAGGAAAAAGGGCGAGGGTGGTAGTATAATACTGTGGGGCTGCTTTGCTGCAGAAGGGACTGGTGCACTTCACAAAATAGATGGCATCTTGAGAAAAGAAAATTATGTGGATATATTGAAGTAACATCTGAAGACATCAGCCAGGAAGTTAAAGCTTGGGCGCAAATGGGTCTTCCAAATGGACAATGACCCCGAGCATACCTCCAAATTAGTTACAAAGTGGCTTAAGGACAACAAAGTCAAGGTATTGGAGTGGCCATCACAAAGCCCTGATCTCAATCCCATAGAAAATTTGTGGGCGCCACTGAAAAGGCGAGTGTGAGCAAGAAGGCCTGCAAACCTATTGATTACATCAGTTCTGTCAAGGAGTGGGCCAAAATTCAACTTAAAACTATTATTGAAAGCTTGTGGAAGGATACCCAAAGCGTTTGGCCCAAGTGAAACAGTTTCGGGGCAATTCTACCAAATACTAAGGAAGTGTATGTATACTTCTGACATTGATGAAAGTGATAAAAAAAATACATAAAATTCTCCCTCGCTCAATTCTGACATTTAACAAATGCAAAAAATGTTAATATTTATTGATCTAAAACAGAAAAAGTTTACTCTGATTTAATGTTTGACAGTAAAGAAAAAAAGTTTTTTTTTCTGAAGTGTATGTAAATATCTGGTTTCAACTGTATGTATGTGTGTGTGTAATATAAATATATATATATATATATATATATATATGTGTGTGTACACTCACACACAAGATTTTTATTTGCATTTTACGTGAACCATACTAAATATACTTGACTACAATGGCTGTTTGGGTAAAATTCAGAAAAATTCTGAAGTTATTCTTTTGCTATATTACTGAACCTTAATAAAGAAAACTTCCTTTTTTGTTTTAAAATGTAAAAATCTGGGGGGAAATATGTACTTGAAAGGGGGGAGTCATGAGGTCAGATGGGAGCTCTCTCAGACTGCTGCACGGGACCACAGATGTGTTACCGAAATCCACAAAAAACACCTGCACACATATATACATATTTATACAGACATAAAGCAATAATTATAGATATGACTTCGTGTTTTATGTGTGTATATTTGTGTGTGTGTATGGCATGTACCTCTACGTTGCTGCCAAGGATGTGCAGTACTTTGGCTCTATAGTATTTGGCCATTTGCTGTACATCTTTGAAGGGGGCCACACACAGCAGGTTTGGATAGAGAGACCGATACGGGTCTCAGATCTCTTATGTTTAGGGCTGCTGTTAACTGACACTGTTCTCATCTGTCTGAAAGCCCCAAAAATGGCCCACATCAATCACCTACAAACAATTAACACATTAATGCCCTGCACACTGCTCAAAAAGATGAACCAAGAATGGGTCAAAATTAGGCTACATTTCACTAAAAGCCTTTAAAAGCTTTTAAAAACAAAATTAAGAAGTCTGAGGTGTTAGTCTTCACCTCTGTGATGTTAATGATAAAATCCCTGCTGGATGGAAGTTTCTCTGGATTTACAGTGCTGCTCAGAACTCCAACAGGAGACACAGCAGGGCTCTGAACATCCACGTTAACTCTGAAAGAGAGATTTCAGTTTGACAAGTCCATGTATCTTTGTCAAGGTCTGTGTGTATGTGGCTACCTTGTGTAACGTAGGTGTGCGATGGGCTTTCCTCTAGCATAGGCCTCCACCTCGTCTGCGTGGTGCACCTGCAGCTGGAGAGCAGGAGTCTGCCGTGCTCGCAGGAGTGCCAACAAGACCTCGGGTAACACGCCCGTCTCCCTCACACAAGAGCAGAGGTGTAAAGTACTTGAGTAAATGTAACTAATTACTGTACTTAAGTATCTTTTCGGATACTTTGTAGTTGTACTGAGTATCAAAGATATTAACAACTTTTACTCTCCAAACTTGTCAAGGTTACTTTACGTGAATGTGAGCTCCTTAGCAAGTACTTGTGAATCACATGCGTTTTATACATGAGATGAGGACATGGCTGCAGCTGGAAATGAGGCCGAAACCAGCACATCCAGTGCAAGAAGACTGACATTTTAATTTTACTTAACATTATTTTATTTATCCTTTATACTGAAGAGACCTTTTTGAAGGTTATTGTTTTTTTGTTTTTGCAATTTTGAGGTGTTCAGTTTTATTTTGGTTTTAGAAAATAAGTGTGATTGCTCTCCTCACAAATCAACTCTTTCTTGTTTTTGTTGCATTTTCTGTGCCTTGTCCTGGACTTTTATGTCACTTCCTGTCTCCTGTGGTGTTTGTAGTCAGTTTGTATCTTATCTTGTTCAGCTTGTTAGCCTCCTGTATATATACAGTCATGGCCAAAAATATCGGCACCCTTGGTAAATATGATCAAAGAAGGCTGTGAAAATTAATCTGCATTGTTAATCCTTTTGATCTTTTATTTAAAAAATTCACAAAAATCTAACCTTTCATTGGATAATAAGAAATTAAAATGGGGGGTAATATCATTATGAAATAAATGTTTTTCTCAAATACACATTGGATACAATTATTGGCACCCCTAGAAATTCTTATGAGTAAAATATCTCTGAAGTATATTCCCATTCATATTCACAATTTTGAGCACTCCAGGGT
>JAFVLL020041900.1:0-26456 GCA_021397915.2 Tor tambroides
AATAGAACTACAAGTTATATAAATACTAAGTTCATTATAAGAAAATCGTTTGGTTTGTTTAGAATTAAAAAAATTTTTTTTTTTAACATTTATTGAATCTTAAGTACAAAACATTGAATCAAAGTGTACATGTAGAAGCTTCACATATCTTTAGAATCCTTAGTTTTGTGATTTTTAAAATTTCCCAAAGCATTATTATAATAACATATTCTTCTGACCATTCCTTGTAATGCAGGATTCCGAATCTAAGAGTTCTAGGATGGAACAGAAACTAGTATGTAAATCTCGCGAGAATTTCAAATGAGGGTTACCATCTAGACACGAACCTTTAGCGCCCCCTTTAGAATGCCAGCAGACATTCATGTCAAAGCCACATTTAAAAAGGACAAAATAAGGTAAATATTTGTTGTTATTCAGTAGGTATTTGTGTAAAACACAGATTTAAGAATATTTAAATTAAGTAAATATTTATTTTTAAACAAAGAATAAAAACACATCCACACACCAACCCATCACTCACTCTTAAACAGTGCACAGACACAAATTCAGCAATAAAAAATATAATTGAAGAAACTTTGTGCAGCTTAGTAGAACCGTTAACATGTCCAATGCACTGGACATCAGGCTATAAGTCACAACAGGTATATTACAGTAAATTATATCTAGTGTCCAGCATAATAAGTTTATCAGTGCTGTAAAGGCTCCTCTCTCACACACACATATACAGGAAAAAATACTCAGCAGAGCACAAGCTTATCTTCACTACTCAAATAAAATATAAAAACTTAAGAGGCTCACAATTAAACCCTGTGACTCAAATTTAAACTCAAAAGATCACATAAAAATAGGAAAAGCACAGAAATTGTTTTTCACAGCTAAGCTTTGCACATCTCTTTTGTTATAGCAAATAAGCAACAAAACAACCCTGAAACCACAATTCCTATCCAGTGATGCATTTCCAGTGTTTTGCTTAAGCATAAGCGACCCAACTCTGATCATTTAAAACTTTCAGAAAGTATCCATTAACTTTGTTAAATTATATTTAAAATGAAAGCATAGTTATTTTATTGTAAAAGAAGATGAATGATGTTAGTAGGCTTGGTCTTGAGATAGTACATGTAGAATGTAACAGTGTGTGTAGTGTTAGTTTGGCAGGGTTCTGTGGTTGTGGTTTGGGTCAACATCTTGAATCTTGACCTCCACTGACTCCCACTCTCCAGTGCGATTTGACCGTTTGATAGCATCTACAACCGTCTGTACATACAGCCCATCCTCGAAGGAGGCTGCCATGGAAACAGGATGCCGCACCCAAGAGCACCTGTCCTCTTGTGCCTGAAATGAGAGTCTGAGCTGAGTCACCATGCCGTTCAGTCCCCTGACAGATGGCCCTACACCTTCTCCGCCGTCGCTCATAAGAAGCTCCTCTACTTGCATGCTGGCCCGTTGGCCGTACAGATCTGTTCCTCGAGCAACGAGTCGTCCTGATGACCCCACAAGCATGATCTCATGCACATCTGTGCCAGGTAGATTGAAGTTTAATGTCACGCTGCAAACCACACCTCCATTCATCAGCAGCTGAAAGCAAGCGTAGTCATCTGCGGTCACAGAACGAATCCCTCCTGCCGGGCCACCTTGACGTACGAAAGTCCGGAGCATTCCATGCACTCGCACAGCGCGACGTCCCGTGAGGTGGCTCAGGAGGTCAATGATGCAGGAACCAACTGTATGCAGGCCACCTCCCCCCATGAGCTCCTCCCACGCCCATCCATATGATTGGCTGAGCAGCGAGCCTCCATAAACACGTGCTTCACATACCTTTGAAAAAGAGAGAAAAAACATTTACTGAATGAGTTCATTATTTTGACCAGTCTGTTATGTAATAATGTAACATATGCCCTAATAAAGTGAAGTTAAAATGTTTAGTATTTTAAGAATGGCTTACCTTATTAATATTATGCACAATTTTAACTAAACCCAGCAAAAAATATATATATATAAAAAAAGTTGATTTTTAAAGATTGTTTAATGTTTTGTAAGAAAACATTAAACAATGTTTACTTGGTCAAAAATACAGTGAAAACAGTAATCTTGTGAAATATTTTTACAATTTTAACTGTTATTAAATATTATCATGTTAATAAATATTGTTTTAATATATTTTAATCATTTAGCAGATGCTTTTATCCTAACTTGGGTATAAGAAGATACTTTTATCCACTATTTTTAAATATACTTTATTACTTCAGTCTTCAGTGTCACATGATCCTTCAGAAATCATTCTAATATGCTGATTTGGTGCTCTAGATGCATTTCTTATTATTATCAATGTTGGAAAGAGTTTCCAATTTCTTGTAGAAACCATGATACTTTGTTTTCTTTAGGATTCTCTGAAGTTCAGAAGAACATCATTTATTGGTATTATATTTAATCTTACCATTCTTATCATTATATAAATATCATTATATACACTTATATACATGAGATACACATTCAAAAGATTGGAATAATTAAGGCTTTTTAAAAAAATTTTTGAAAGAAGTCTCTTTTGCTTACCAAGGCTGCATTTATTTGATAAAAACCAGTAAATATTATTACAATTTAAAATAATCTGTTTCTATTTCAATATGTTTTAAAATGTAATTTATTGCTGTGATGGCAAAGCTGAATTTTCAACAGCCATTGTTCAAGTTTTCAGAGTCACACGACCCAAAAGATTTTTATTTCAGATAAATGCTGTTAAAAATCAGCATATTAGAATGATTTATAGGATGGTTTATAGCATCCTTGATGAATAAAAGTATTAATTTCTTTCAAAAACTTTTAACTGAATGTATACATCTATTTTTTTTTTGGTGAAATTCCAATACCTGCAAGTTCCCACAATAATCCTCTCCTAGCAGACGTTTCATCTGGACAAATGCGGGCAAGAAGCGCAAGGAATTTCCCATGATACTCATAAGTTGTGGATAATATCTTGCTGCTGTCACCATCTTACAGGCATCTGTAAGTGTAGCTGCCTGCTCACTAATCACATTTTTACCTATACCTACAGAGAACAAGAAAAGAGAAGAAAATGATTATACAATGATGATCAAAACTGCAAATGCTGTTAGCCTGACAAGTTTCTGCTTGAAGCAAGTGCTTTATCAGCATAATCTCAACTGTGCTAAGGGGTTCACTGTGATTTGAGAATGCAACATTTGATTAGCAGGGAAAAAAAGCACACTGTGGTTTGTGCCAAGCTGTAAAGTAACAGTAGCACAGTAAACACTCAGTAGTTGAGTCCAGGAAGGAACCCAACCCAATCCCCTGAGACGACATGGACAATCAAGATAAGAGGCGAAAGAATATAAGTCTCACCTAGAGCTTTTACTGCAATCTGGCGTGTATGTGGAGGAGGTGTCAATATGCAGACAAGATGGACTTCTGAATGTAGCAGCACATCATCTGTCTTGTTGGTGGAAAAGGGAATGTCCAACTCACTGGCTAGTGACTTTGCTTCCTCTTGCGTACGGCCCCAAACAGCCTGAACAGGGAAGCCTTCCTTTTGGAGCAACGGCACTAGGGCACGTACCGTCTGCCCAGTTCCAAATACACCCACACCCGGCAACATTATTCTAACCGAAGACACTTACAAGCGAGTCTGTCTCATTCCACACTGCTAATGCAATCTCTTGTGACACAGATGTTCGGCCTGTGAAAAGAGAGCGAAACATCAAAGTTCACTGACGCTGACATTTGCACAGGGATGCAAAATAATCTCTGGACACAGTGCATGTAGTTGCAAGCATGTCAACACCAAGCTTCAAGTTAAAATTAACCTCAGGGCCACTTCAAGGCTATCACAATCAATACACAATAGAGATAAGGCACTGTATGACCCCACTGTTATCAGTGGCTCGAGTGACAGCTGTCAGATACAAGCCTGGGCATTGCTGGCCTACCAGCTGGCTTGCAATTTAATTTACATCCCAAAGGCTGTGCACCTGCCCTGCAAAGGCAAATGAGAAGCACGTTTGTATTTCCTCTGTGTACTAAACACAAGGTAGTTCCTAGTAAGGATAGTTTTGATTTGCAAACATCTATTTCTAGCAGTAAACAGATAGAGAAAAGGGCAGGACTATCACGAACATCCCTAAAAAACTGATATGGAAGAGTGAACTTGACGAATTATGTTGTTTTTAGCAAAGAAATGTAAACTACATCAATTTTGTGACCCAACCTAGAGGCACACTAATATTAGCATCACTTCCTCGCGCTAACCCGCGGATGTAGGGCGGATAGGGTAATCTCTGGTTTAAAAGTTTAGCTTTTAAAGACATTTCTTGTGTTTTATTTGACTTAAAAACAATAAAAAAATAATCAAACTTGAGACTTTCAAAGTAAACATGTTTCGTAGCAGATACATAACGTTGTAGCTTAGCCGAGACCGGTCCAGTCCATCCGCACACAGGCACAGATACACATTTATTCGAGCTCGGTTATTAGTTCATTTTTCAGCGGCTCTATTAGTTCCATATGGGATGATCCTTACCACAAAACAAAGCCCTGGGATGCGATGGCGCCGGTGCTGTGGAGAATGATGATGGCCAGAGGATGGTGGACACCTCCCTCTCTCTTTCTGCTCCACTTTAGTCAGGGCTCTGAGCTCTCATGCCATCCCAACAGCAGGAGGAAAAACAGGACAAACCCGTCACGCCTCCCACCCTCTCGACGTAGGGTGCATTCTTCGGCCGTCTTGAAATCACGGTACGTTGCTTCATGTGTAACTTTGTAACAGTTCTGCTGCTCATTGCTTTGTAGGATGATTTCTAAAACTAGCCGTTTCATTATCTGCGCGTGCGCGAAACCGTCGGTTTTTCTGCCACGCCCATATCATTGAACTCAAACAGTTCGGCACATTCCAAGAATTCAGTCTTTATAAATAGGTCTTATTCCTTAAAATTGTGACACCCAGGAAATACCATTATTTGTACCCTTTCTAGAAACTTATAAAATTACACAAATCAGAATTGAAACCGTATTTAGTCTTTTGGTAATAAAAAAAAAAAAACAACCTGAGAGAAAATTAATTTGAAAAATAAAATAGTTCATATGACTTGTTGAAAAAGAAAAATGTACTCATCTCTGACAAAATATTCTAGGCATAGTTCATCCAAAAATGAAAATTGTGTCATCATTTACTCATGTTGTTCTGAACCCAAAACACAAAAGAACATACTTTGAAAAATGCTGAGAAACAAACAGTTGCCAGTAGCCATTGACTTCCATAGTATGGAGAGAAAAAAAAAACATTATGGAAGTCATTGGCTACCAGCAACTGTTTAGTTACCAACATTCTTCAAAATATTTGAATATATTCAAAAAAAAATTCTTTTGTGTTCAACAGAAGAAACTTGTCCAAGGGTGAGTAAATGATGACATAATTTTTTTAGGTGAACTATTCCTTTAAAAGATCTCTTTATTGTAGGTACAAAACCATATTTACATAGTTTACATAGTGTTCCTTATCATGAAGATAAGTGACCTAGATTGACCTTTGAGTAGATGCTTTGGATTCACTCTCTATCTCTCTTCATATGCTGTAAATAAATAGGTCATGTCATTTTGAAGGGCTATTAACAAATTACATACTATTATATATATATATATATATATATATATATATATATATATTTTAAGCTATCTATTCTCAGTTGCTCATTCTGCTACTGTGATGTAATGCCTAGGGCAGCTTTCCTGAACAAGACATTCTTTGAAAATTTTTGTGGTTTGTTTTAATTGAACATCAGAGGCTAGTTATTTGTATTCATGAATCACTGTAATTGTCCAGACAGTTAACTAGACAGGTTAACTTACTCTAACCAGTGATGTAAAGGTTAAAGGCAACTGTGTGTGTCATTATAACGTTGATTTTTATTTATTTACTTTGTGTTTTTTAGTATATGTTTTACGTATTCCTATATTTGTTTTATATATTCTGTTTTTAATGTTTCCATTTCGTTCGGTATAAATATGGTACCATTCAAAGCACGCTCTCTACATTACATTGATTTACACAGGATTAAACTAGTCCAATTTTTAGCATACAAACATCATTTCAAAATTGTCTAGTTTTATTTACACGTAGTACAAGTTAAAAGCACTGTTGCAACACTCCTGGCTTTGCATTGTGAAGTCCTCCAAAGGCGTACACCTGCGCAGACGCGAGTCTATCGACTAGCATTTGAAACCATAACAGGAAGTCGTAAGTATTGTGGGACGTGTAGTTCCGCTTGTAGGCCGCTGGTCTGGATAACAGCACACGAAGGAACCAAACAAAATAAAATTAGGGAAACTTCCAAGGGACTGCAGTAATACTGGTGCATCTTTTACACAGTCATGCCCGGCTTTACTTGCTGCGTGCCCGGATGCTACAATAACTCACACCGGGATCGCGATCTGCGATTCTACACCTTTCCGAAGGATCCCACTCAGCGAGAGATATGGCTGAAGAACATTTCGCGGGCCGGGGTGAGCGGCTGCTTCAGCACTTTCCAGCCCACCACCGGCCACCGGGTCTGCAGCGTCCACTTTCCCGGCGGCAGGAAGACCTACACCATTCGCGTCCCGACCCTCTTCCCTCTGCGCGGGGTGAACGAGAGGAAGAGCAGGCGAGGCAGGAGCAGGAAGGTCCCCGCGGTCGTGCCCATCATCAGCAACGTCGTTTCCACCGCTAATGAGTCAGCGCCAGTGGAGGAAGAGGGGGACACCGAAAACACCACCGTGGTGCAGATAGGTCAGAACGGCCAGTACATCGCGCCCGTGCACCTCACTTCTTCAGGAGACGGCTCTTGCCTCACCGAGGTGGTCTCGGGATCAGACGGAAACCTGACCGGAGACAGCGCATCTTGCCCCGTGGCCGATCTCGCGCTGTGTGGGGTGGATCACTCGTACTCGCTAACCACCGGTACAACGTCCGCTGAACTGCTGAGGAAGCTGAACGAGCAGCGGGATATCATCGCGCTGATGGAGATCAAAATGAAGGAGATGAAGAACACCATCCGACAGCTGCGAGTCAACGAGGCACGGCTGCAGGAGGAGCTGCGGGAGCGGGACCGTCTGATCTCCGCCAACACTATCATCAAGAGGAAACTCTGACGAACAACGTAAAGAAACGATGGACTAAAGACGCAAAGGACCGTCTGTGTTCGGTGCTTCTGTAAGACAAGGCGACGACAATTAAGTATCATTGTAGTTCTCATTTAAAGTTTCTCCAGGACTCGGATGTGGTAGATAGGCTGTGTGTCTTAGAGCGCAGATACATGAGTTCAACCTGTATGCACGAGCTGTCCGGCACAGCGCTACACGGGGGACTGAGATGAGTTCAGCAGACTGGTCCTTCTCATTTTATATTTAATGATACACGTTTGTGCTGTTCGTGTGTTGAAGGCAGCAGACCCAAGATCTGCCTACTGCCTCACTTCATAACCATGTTACATGCACACAGAGACTGCTTCATGAGTTATTATTTGGTTTTCTTTCTTTGTTTTTAATATCCGAGTGCATCAGGTCAGAGCTTCTGGTCCAGATGAACCGATTCTTTACATGCAGGTTAACGCAGTTAGAAAAGATGATTGGTTTGAAGTAAACTGCTTTTGAACTATAATTTGTGGGATTCTCTTTGTGGTAATACATTTAAACAAATTTAGTTCTGAATCTCATTTGTAAGATTCTTTACCACACAAGTTCTGAATATATTGTGCACTATAAAAGCTGTTTCTTTTCTATTTGTGGCATCACATTTATTCTAGGACATTTCATTTGAATGATGGAGCTTGTCAGCTTCTATCTGCACTATGTAGAAAAGATTAAAAAATTTGTCTATTTGTGTTCCACGCAAAAAAAAAAAAAAAAAGTCCTATATTTTGAGATAGCACGAAGATGAGCAAATGAGAGTGCGTGCTTCTGGTGGTTGACTGTAGCATGCCTAAAAAAAACAAAAACAAAAAAAAACAGTCATATCACACAGACCTCTAGATTCTTTTTCAAGGTGCTGATATTCTCACTGCAGACCTCCACATTATTGAGAGCCACCTGAGAAACAAACATTTCATTATTATACTTAAACATTACACGAGAGTGAGTGTTTAGTGAGAAAACTAGCTACAGGAAAACAAGTGAAAAAGTGACATAAATTGAGAATGTGTTTAAGTGTGTGTGAGAGAAAGAAAGACTTGATGCTGACCAAGTAGGTGCTCTTTGCCTGCTCCTGGCTCTCAATCCCAAGCGTTTGTGTGAGATTTGTTATCTTGCCATGCTGCAGGCTGCTCTGCATCAGACTGACTGCACTGCTGACCCCACGCTGCAGGTCCTGCAGAGCACTGACTGGATATCCAGCTCGCAGCTTACATACTAACACCTCTCTGCATACAAGAAAAGAGATGCAAACAGTATAGAGAATGATTAGATATTCAACAACAACAGTTTCAAAAAACTCTGATGTGAATTTTCAACCACCACTACATTAACTCTTCAAATGCACAACAGTAACAAAACACATAGAGGCTAATTAAATTCCAAATTTGTGCGTATACCTGAAATCTGTCTCCAGAACGCTGGTTGCATGATTGATCATAGCACACACGCAGTCAGAGCTGCTGCTGGTGAGTGCTCGGCTGATGCATTTCTTCACGATGTAGAACACATCGTCCACCATGCTGGAGCTCAGCTGACCCACCTCAGCTGTGTCCATGGCAACTGCCTATAAAATCATATTAATCGTCCAATGAGGACACAGATTATGCCAAAGAAAAGTATCTGCAATTTAACTATGGCAAATGAAGGAAGGTACAATATAACATTCAATAAAAGCATTTATTCCTTGTACAAAAAAATCTTTCTGACCCCAAACTTTTGAATGGACATTATATGTGGCTGACAATAGCTTTGGCATGTCTGATTTAAGTATAATGTACATTGTAATGTACACAAGCTACTGACTGTATATGTGTCCCACCTTGTTGACGGACTCTCTCATGTAATACTCCTCCATGGGAATGTAATAGCCAATCAGCTCCTGCATAGTGCGGCTCAACTGGCAGTTCTTCAGTAACTGTTCTAAACTCTGCTGATGCTCTAGAAAACAAAACAACAACAAACATTTACAATACCAGCAAGTAAAACTGATGAGAATTAATTTACACAAATCAGCATATTGAACATATTCAACACATTTTTCCCACAACACAGTTTTTAACAGGCAATGATGTGTTGCCTGAATGAGCACCATGTATTAATGTGCATTAGCATGTGTGCTAATTGCTAGGCTACAGCTGATGATGGTTGTCATGAACATGTACTTGCAGCAGAATTTCATTTCATAGAGTAGTTTCATATCCCATAAAAAAGCTAGGTGTTACCTTGTATAACCGTTTCATCTGCCATTGCATCTGCAACCTCAAAGTCAGCCACTATACGCCGCCTCAAGAATCGAAAGTACAGCTCGGCTCTTGAGTTCATTAAGGTAACCTCACATAACACGGGATCCAGCTCTCTAGATTAAACATACAACAACAAATAAAACACCATGTAGCCACAATATATACAGAGAAACTATTATAACACGGACCGCACCTGGGTTCAATTTCTTCTGTAGTCATGCCCCTCATCATGCTGCTCTGGATAACCTGAAACTATTGCAAAACATAAATAAAAAGTATGGATCAAGTGTATAACTACATCAAAGTATGCTTTATTCATGGTGCAAACATTAAGTATAGTAAATAAACACACCAATATGGCATAGTTACTACACACACCTTATTGTTGTAATCTCGCTGTTGGATGAATTTGTCCACTATTTTCTGAGCCTGTTTATCACACTCTTTTTGAAGGTGTGCGAGGAGTGTGTGCAGCCGGCCTGGTCCATAGTATGTTTCCACTATGGGCTGATGCGTTTCAACAATGCGTGCAATACCTAACAGATAGAGACAAAGGCTGGTTGATCTCTATTTGTTTAAACATTGCAAATATGTTTAAACACAGGTAAACAGTGATGTATCTGGTCTTACCTTCAAGAAGCAGCGTAAGTGTGTCAGCAAAAATGACCGGTGCTCTACGTTCGCCGAGATCAGAGCCAACAGCCAGGAGTAAGTTCTCCTCTGCCTTACTCGCCAACTGAAAGAAAAGTAAGCAAAAGACACAACTTTTAATATTAGAACCCAAGTAACTAAACCAAAGCATTCTCAACTGATTTCACTGGTCATGTTAGGTGGACATGCACACGTTCCTACCTGACTGCAAAGGTACTGAGCAAAGCGTGCAAGTCCCTGCTCATGCAGTCCCAGTAAAGGAAGGATCTTGAAAAAGCGCTCTACTTGAGGCAAGTCGCCCGTAGCAACTGCCTCCTCCAGTCGTGTTGTGACGAGTGCCTTTAGATTGCGCTCTGCTTCCTGAAGCAATGCAAGGCTGGCTTCAACTGCACTGCCTGTATGTACAATATATAGCATACAGATAAGAGAATAATATAAGTATTTTTTATAAGATACTTAAAAAGGTGCAGATTTTAAGCATCTGTGTGCATCAATTTGAACAATATATGCACAACATATATTATTTCTACATCAATCATCATCAAACAATTTGCATAACGCTGTTTGTAACATTGTTTACAGTTGCAGGGCACCAACATTAGTATACAATGTAAGAGCAGTGACAATTGTGCAAACACAACCGTTCAAAGGTTTGGGGTCAGTGATATTTTTTATTTATTTATTTATTTTTGGATTGAAATGAATACTTTTTTTTTTCAGCAAAGATGCATTAAACTGACCAAATGTGACAGTAAATACATTTATAATCATACAAAAGATTTCTATTTCAAATAAATGCTGTGAACTTTCTACTCAAAGCATCCTCGGAAAAAATGTGCCATGGTTTCCGAAAAAAATTAAACAGAACAAATATTTTCATGATTTCTGAAGGATCATGTGACACTGAAGACTGGAGTAATGGCTGCTGAAAATTCAGCTATACCATCACACTAATAAATTATATTTTAAAAGAGAAAGCAGTTATTTTAAACTGAAATAATATTTCACAGCATTACTGTATTTTTGATCAAATGAATGGAACCCAGGTGAGCATAAGAGGTGAAATTTACTTTTGAATAGTATTACGTATTAGTGTGTATATTACAAAAGCTTCAAAGGTGACTTATCAAACGGCAGAGTCATACTCTCCACCAAATTTTGCTTTAAGCTGTTTAAGATGCCAGGCTTGTTAGTCATTTATACATAAAATATTATATCTTTTAAATTGCACGTATAAAGTTCCAAATAAAAAGAATGAAAATCAAATCAGATAAGCACCTTTCATTTTCCAAACATATTTAATTCACTGGATTATCCACCAACAGGTAAAAAACATAGTGTTTTTATTTGTATAAACAACATTTATCCATATCATGCTACATATTTAATTTCTCACAAAAAGCACCCTTGTCACAGATATACATATTTGAAAATGTATCAATAAATATCACTATTCAGTAGTTCCAGTGATAATACTTGTTGCTAGAAAACCCCAAAAGGACTCACCCTCTCCACCCTGCTTGCTGAGCTCAATCACTGACTGGTCAAGAGAAAGATAGCGATGAATGTGGGCGGCAGCCTGCTCATAGTCCTGGTTACGCAAGGCTGTCTGAACACCGTCTGTGCAGAACTTCAGATCTAGAATATCATCTGCCCTCTGAATTGCTTGGTACAGCCTTTTCTGAAACAGAACAAGGTGCAAAGCTTGAGTGGAAGCTGTCATACTGTCATTTTGATAGAGTGTATGTATCATACAAATGTGTATCTTGGGCACCTTGGTGAGGTCCAGCTGTCTGACTTTGCTGCTGACGTTCTCTGCTAGGCTGCAGGTGAAGTTGATCATGCCAGACAGCTGTACAGCATCTCCCTCGATCAGCTGCAAGTTGGGTCTGAGGAACACACAAAGACATCATTTATTAGCACACTATATTCTATTCTTTCCATTCAACAGCATATGTTAAGTGTCAAACACATACACACTCACCCCATCCTCTGCAGGGCGAGCATCTTTGTTTCTATGTTGCTCTGCTGTCCCATAAGCGCGCCCAACTCCATCTGCACTTCCGCCTGTCAGGGAGGTGCGTTTGTAAACAGTTTATGCCAACGCATAGCCAACATGCACACAGTCTCACAGTTCAGGAACACACTGATATTTTTATATACATAATCATCAACAAACTAACACAGACGACTAGCGTTTATCTACCCTTACTAGTAGTCCAGCTAATAGAGACTAACGAACACTGTCTCCACAAATAAATATTCACCTCTTCGGCACATAGCTGCGCATACACTCGCTCCAGATCCTCCAGCTCTGTCAGACTCTCTATAGTGTCGGACTGCACAGCGGAGAGCCCCACCGGACCACCGCGACGACGCGCCGGTGAACTAACTTCATCCATGACAGCCCCACATCCACACAAACTGCGTCACTTCCGCGGATTCCAGCACGTCACACAACTGTTAGAATGCGACTTTTCTCCCACCTAATGGTGACACACTAATTTGTTACTCACAGCCAGAGACTGCCCTGCATCTTTTTTGCCATTGTGTTCATACAAGAAAACTTCGGCAAGACGTTTGCCAGTTCATTGTAAACTTCATACACAATGACTTTGAGCTTGTCTTTAAGGATGTTTTATTTGGAATTTTCACTTTTGTGAAGCAATATGGAAATGTTTACTTTCTCTGCAACATAATTACTTTGCTTGCAAAATATTTTATCCACAAATGCAAGGTAATGAAAGTTAAAGTTACCCCCCACTTTTCTTACTTTCAAGAAGATATTAAAATTTATATTTATACATTTAATTTTTTAAATTACAATTTAAAATAACTATTATATCTTTATCTACCTCCTGTAACAAAAAGGCAACTAAAGCTTTAAATGTATGTTCACTTTTTGGTGTTTTTGTGTAATTTTTATTTGATTATTTATGTTTTGAGGGTAGAGTATGTTTATTGTTACGTGATCTGTTTATTTTATTTATCTTATTTTTTCTCATTTCTTTATTTTTTATTTCTTTATTTTTTTCTTTCACTCTTTCTCTTTTGATTTTTTAATTGCTATGTATAGTTTGGCCATCATTAAACTCCTGGCTCTTTTCCTTGGCATGTTCTGTCGCATTTGTATTTCTGAGCAAATGTTTAATTCCTTGGCATATTCCTTGGCAGTGATGTAATGAGATGTTAATACCATAGCACTTGGCTGTCTGTTGCATGGTACTGAATTACTATATTATTATATTATGTGCCATGCCATTTATATAGTTGCTTACTTAAAGAATACCATGGTACTACAATTATTCCATGTCCAAAAACTCAGTATGAATACTAGGAAAACAGTGACAGATTCAGTGACAGAGAAAATGAGAGAGAGTTGATAGTAATGGCTTTATATAAGAGGAAGTAATCCGTCTTTATTCTCCTCTCCCTTTAGATTTATGCAATGACATAATCCAACCCTGTCAATCAGACAGAAGCTTGTCCACTGTGTGTGTATTAGAAAGTACCATGCAGGAATTAAAATGACAGTCCTACAGGGATTTTTTCCATCTGTTTGTATATTGTGTGTGAGTGTGATAGAGAGAGTGAGAGAGAGAGACAGAGAGGCAAACAGCCAATACACTAAGCCATATACAACCATTGTCAAGGGAGGTATATTCTTCTTTTCTGATATGATGAACAGTGTAGCCGGAAATGATATTTAATCCCAGAGTTCCCCCTTTTAATAATCAGATGTCACAGCCCCCGTTTATCCATCAGGCTCAACAGTTGGCTTCAAAGTTGCAGTTCTTTTCTGAAACAGGAAGGTGAATGAGATGTCAAGGAAGGTGAATGGGACCTCAAGAAGGTTTGGATTATTTTACATGATTGTGTGTTAAAGTTTAAACGTTGGGGGCTCCAGTGCGTGTGGTCTTCAGTTCAAAATTCTGGCTCTTCAACGGAATGCATCTGCTGCTGTTCTTTTTATTCTGCCTTAGTGAGTAAAAGTCTATTTTATATTCAAACTTTTGTTTGTGTGTGTAATATCATAGTTTGTCTTAATTTTTTTTTTTAAATTTTACAAATATTTTTTATACAAATTTAATTTTAGTTTAATCAATATAAAATCATGCATGCTGCATATATATATATATATATATATATATATATATATATATATATATATACAAATCTATTTTGTGTGTGCTTTTCAAATTTTTATGTCTGTTTTTATTTTTGAATAGATGTGAATTAGTGGCCATGGTCATAGGGTATAGTGTGATGTACATACCATAAAAGTACCGTCCAAAAAGAAAGAATTTTTTTGAGGCTCAGAAATGGCTGATGTTGCTATAGCTAGTGTTCCTGAACTACTAAATGTATGAGTAGTATCCTTTATATTTCTCTGTTAAAATAAACATGCTGGGTGGTTAGAGGAGAGAAATGGGAAAATGGAGATTTGTCTTTTCGAGCTATTCTGCAGGGAGATTAAATGTCATTTTTGCTCTGGGTCTAATCCCTAGATTAATCCATGTGACGTACAACAACAACTAACAGTATAGAGAAATAGACACACATAGACATAAAGGTACAATAGAATGTTGCCACATACAGAGTATAAAGGCCAATTCACACCGCACAGACAAACTCCAACAAACTCCAACAAACTAGTTGGCTCAAGCTGGCCATTGGATTTAGAATCTTTTGAAAAATAACTGTCATGTTCACACTGCACCAACAGACACTGACCAACTCTATATCTATAAGCATGTTCAGTCGGTTGAAAACAAACTCCAACCAACTCCAACCAACGCCAACCAACGCCAACAGGGGTAACACACTGATCCAACAAACTCCAACAGACTAGTTTGTTGGAGTTTGTTGGGGTTTGTCTGTGCAGTGTGAATTGGCCTTATGGTCTTAATAATATCATAAAGTTCCAGAAGACATGTCAGTTAACATTTCTGTCAGTTTATGCCATATGCCAATTGTAAAAATTAAAGTGCATTTATAATCAGTGGTCTTTATGGCCTCAGCATTAAATCTGAACAATTACAACTCTCATAATTGTACACCTGTAAGTAACATATATATATATATATATATATAAGCTGTCACCACGGCGACTACCTTGTGTGTGTAAACATGTAAGGCAATAAAGGTCTGACCTGCTTTATTTTATTTATTTTTTTATTCAGGTCTCTGTTCTTCTGTGCTGAGTGCAGCAGTAACACCTCCATGCAGTTCTGTATACAGGGGCTTTGCTGAATGTCTGGTCACTCTGGGTGACAGTGTGAGCTCCAAGGCTGATAACGCACAGGACATCAACTCCATTTGCAAGTGAGCCACATTCACACACAAATACACCCTCCACTGAATACAACTTTTTATCTCAATACATTGCACTTTTCACATCTGCAGGTCATGGGATGCTTTCCAGGTATGTGTGAGTGGTGTCTTGTCGGGCTGCCGAGGTGATGCAGCAGAAATTTGGGAATCTTTGAGAGCGGAGTCCCGGAAAACAGCATTTGCTGGTAACCTCTACGACATGTGTGCCAGTCGTACTGAAGCTGTGACTGCAACCACACCTCTGGTTCCCAATGCTGACCAAACCAACCAGGAAACACTCAAAGGACTCGCTCATTCTGTCAGCCACTCAGTCAGTAAAGAGCTGCTCCTGATATGCTTTTCTCGTCTTCTGCTGCTTTGGATGTAAACTATTCATTTAACATAGCTGGACTGATGCCAGTGACAGTGCTACAGGCACATATCTGCATAGACTCTTTATCTTGGTATATTTTATTTAATTTTATGAGAAATTTAATATGTAAGCTCTTTGGTAAGATATTCTTATTTTTCTTGTTTAAAAATCAGCAATGTTCTGTACTCAAAACTAATGGTTTGGTACAGGATTTAATATCTGTTGTTTGTGTCAAAAGACCATAATTATATAATATTATATATAATTATATTATATAATCATTCTATATATATATATATATATATATATATATATCAAACATCAAATCAAAAGACATCAAATTTGGGCCTCCAGGGTTAGGAAACACTACAATAATGTTTCATCCATTAGTTCAACCATAAAAACTCAGTCCAGTTCCTCAATCAGAACAGTCTTTCTGTTTTCCTCTGGCTTTGGGAAGTCATCCCCTGCCTCTGCTTGACTGGTGAAGGCAGGACTCTGCTGCTTGACTGAGGTTCTCTTAGTGGAGACATTAATAAGCAGCTGAGATTGATCAGTGGCCATAGCATCTGACTGAGGCCAGTGATACAAACTTGTAACAGCTTCTGATTCTGTGTCATCACCAGAGATGACTTGAATCTTTGGACGGCTCACACTCTGAAAAATGTAACATGTAAATCTCCACAACTTTGCCATAATGTTTCATCACAGCTTATCAAATGTCATCATGTTATAACTATATAAACTTTTTCACCAACTGTAATTTTAGTATCATTTGAGATACTGTTATAGTATTTGTTCATATTTGAATGGTTTTAGTTCATTGTAATAACCCTGCACTTACCTGTGACATTGTTGGGAATATTAGGCTATTTTCTTCATCATCAAGGTCTGGAAGATCCTTGGGAGATACCAGGAGCATTAAAAATGTTATTTGCAGTGAAATATTATACAAAGTTTCTGTATAAATCAAATACACAGTACAGGGGAATTCTATTCATTGTAAAAACAAATTGAAGTTATATTGATGTGACCAGTGGTGTAAGTACTCACATCAATTGTTAATGCAGGTTCATCTGACAGGGTGATAGACTCTATTTCATCCTCGGAGATCAGTTCAGTGACGAGAGCACCAGGACCTGCGACTGAGACTAAACCGCTCTGATGTGACTGAGATGGTTTTGTGTGAACACTCATTTTGTGGTACTTCTCCTCTTCAGTCTTCAGTTCCCAGGTTGCTGATTCACCAGTCTGTTTCTGGTCAAATGATGGATGGACAATCTGTTCTGAACCTGTCTGCTGTCTCTCTGGTTTTGACTGGTTGGAATGATCTTGTTCAAGTGTGGTTTGGATAATCTGTTCCTCATCAGATGGAGATTTGAAAGTGCAGTCCATCTCTGATGCTGATGGATCAGTTTGTTCTTGCTCTGTTTTTGAACAGTCACTCTCTGCAGTTTCTGGTGTTTCATCTTGAGGGCTCTGATCCTCAGTAACAGGACTCGGAGGCTCTATGATTCCTGAGGGTAAACCATAAGCTTTTAATGATGAAGTATGTCAAAAGAAGGTGAGAGAATATGAGTGTGTGCATACACTACTGTTCAAAAGTTTGAGGTTGGTCATTTTTTTTGAAAGACATTTTACCTTTTATTTGATTAAAATCCATTAATTTTCAGCTTACTCATGCCTTAAGTGTCACATGATCCTTCACAGATCATACTAATATGCTGATTCGGTGCTCAAGTTTTCAACAATTCTTATCATTAATGTTGAAAACAGTTGTGCTTTGTAATATTTTTGTAGAAAATGGATACATTTTTTACAGAATTTTAAAAAGTTCAAAAGCATTTATTTGTAGTAGAAATATTTTGTAACAATGTATAAGTCTTTGTTGTCTTTTAATTAAATTCAAACTTTTAATTAATTTTAAAAAATCTTAATGACCCCAAAACTTTGAACTGTAGTGTATAAGTGAACAGAATGTGTGTTTGCCTTTTTCCAAAAGCTCTCGAGCCTGCCGTCGTCTCAGTGCGTTCTCTTTGATAGCCGTCATTGCATCCAAACTCTCCTGGATCTTCCTTCTCTCTCTCGTTTCCCACATTTCCCTTTCTTTTCGCTCACCTTCCAAACCACCAGCTGCCCATGCCTCTGCACATGCTCTGTGAATTAAGGCAAACTTCAATAAAAGACTCAACAACAGCCTCTAGACGAACTAGTAACAAATACTAGCTTATAGGGACTAACGCTAACTGACCGCGCCAGTTGTCAGACAGTTAATGCTATGGCATTTTAACACAGAAAACAATGCTGCTAACCTGTCTTTTGGAAACACAGGCCGGTCATCTAGATAGGTCAGCTGCTTGAGATGCACAATCAGAGTCTTCCTGTAGTTTGGGATTTTTTTGATGACCTCATTACCCATTAGATTTAACACCCGCTGGCAAATTCAAATAAACATGAATTAACTTCTAGCAATTCCGTCCACATACAGAAGGAAGCATTACTGATCATGTATACGAGGAAAGAGATACACTGTTTTTACCAAGTCAGACATTCTCTCTAAAACGCTGATGAGGGCTGGATCTCTTATACGGTTATGAGACAGATCAAGAACACTGATGGAAAGACAGCGTGACAGCTCTTCCATGTCACACACATTCTCCAGTGAGTTATGGGAGATCTGCAGAGTGGACAACTCACTCAAGCAGGCTGAAAAACACAAGTGACTTTATGGTATATTGAGGTACAGGGAACTGTTGTTAACAATACATTGTGTGGTGCCATTTTCTTTTGTGTGTGCAAGTACTCACATAAGTTCTCAATGACCTTGATATAATTGTTTGAGACATTGAGGGTGCAAAGCTTGCTGAGTGGTTCCAGGTTTTCCAGAGTATGAATTAGATTCTGATGGAGGAAAAGACAACGAAGCTCTGTCTGATTCTCCAAATTTTCAATTTTGCGAATGCCACTGCATTCCAGCCATAGGCAGCGCAGGCCAGTATATTACTCCAAACCCTCAATACAAGAAAAACCTACAATGCAGAATTAACATCTTTACATTAAGAGCTGAAAAGAAAATAACATAAAGATGCAATATTAAAACAGTCTTTCGAATATGGAAATTTCAAACCTTTATAGTGAAGATAAAGTGTGTCATTCAGCCTTGGCATCAGGTACAGTTTGTTTTTCTTGCAGTGCTCCCTTAAAAACTGTTTGGTAATTCTTAGAAGATAGAAGAAAAATCATCCAGTATTTGTTCTTCTCAGACAACAACATGTTTTCCCGAGCAAATATCTTACAGGTATTATAAAAAATTTGCATTTTATCACCTGGGACCTGAATGCATTGTGCTGCTCTCTGATGCTTTGGTTTCTATTGTGTCAGCGTTAACCTTTGTCCCATCAGGAGCTGCACTTTGAGACTCCTGGCCTTTGAAAGAAATTTTATTACTATTGGGCATTTTCCACAAAAGGGTACAAAATCAGACATTAAATTATTATTATTATTATTTCAAATAAGCTTTTTTTCTTTTTTCAAAAAATTATCAGTAAAAGTAGGCACTTACCCTTCAGAAAATATCTACCAAATGTCTACCAAATGTGACCACAAAACCAGTCATAAGGGTATATAAGCTTTCCATTGATGTATGGTTTGTTAGGATAGGACAATGTATGGCAGAGATACAACTATTTGAAAATCTGGAATCTGTGGGTGCAAAAAAATCAAAATACTGAGAAAATCGCCTTTAAAGTTGTCCAAATTAATTTTCTAGCATAAAAGAAAAATCGATCATTTTGACCCATACAATGTATTTTTGGCTATTGCTACAAATTTACCCGTGCTACTTATGACTGGTTTTGTGCTCCAGGGTCACATGTTGGTTTATAGATGTATCAGTTTTCATAATTTTAAGGAATAGGAAATAATACAGCAACATGGCTGTGCATAAAATGATGGAAAGGGTTAAATAATAGATGCGTGGTATTTAAAAATAGCTGATAATTAGTTGAAAAATAATACAATTTTAAATTATATAAATTGTTCAATGCAATCAAGACCTATGTGTCAAACTTGCTACTTTTCATAGTTTATGTTAGATAATAGCTTAATCAAGCATATAATGTCGCGGAACACCAAAGTGTACAGTATTCGAGTCACTGTCATTTTGAATAAAAGTCGGAGCAGCAGGATATAACCACGGAAAAACAAAACTTCACGATAATATTCCAGTACATTCCAAAATTAGTAACGCCGAAAAAGACTTTGTTGGTGAGTCATTTTTTTTTAAAGTCTGCTATTTTGGTGATAGCCGTTGAATGTAGACTTTAAAGAAGGCACCTGTAGCGAAAGACACAACTCCTTCACTCGTGTCTTTTTCTTCAGATTCAGCCCTTGTTCCTTCCTCCGCGTTCAGTGGTGTGGATATGTTCATTTTTGTCTGCATTTCGCAATGATATTTGAAGACAACATAAATCAAAACATATGAACGCGACCACCGACCAACCGTTAATTTAGCTTAGTAGCTGCCAACACTAGTGCGTGAAGTTTGCTTAGTTTCCATAGAGACACTCACTGCTCAAGAGGCGGGTCGATCTTTTGCTGGCAGGTGGCAGGCAGCTACTGAATCCCAGAGCCGTTGAGAGCGTTTTCTCAAGGGCTCTGCTGAATCCTACAGAAGCCATGGTCTACCTGTGCTGCCGGTAGACCTACTCAAGGATTTAAAACAGTCTACAACCAGAGAAGACTGAGGAAATTATTTTGGGAAAACTACTTTATTTTTATATGTAGTATGTGCAGCAATGTACTAGCCTATAATAAGTGCCTATACTGAGAGGATAAGTAGGCTGTGCTTTTTATTGCAGAAAAAATTAGGCCTGTTCCAAAGACAACACTACCCAAATATCAGGTTGTAAACCAAAAATTTATTCAGCTTTTAATGAAGACAAATTGAGTGGAATATAAATTCTCACTTATTGATTTTATAACAATAGAGTTGTGGGTTAAGGATACAATGTGATTATAGAAGTGTCGGCTGAACATCTGCAGAAGAAGACAGCAATGTTTAAAGCTTATGTTAGTGATATCATATGATAAAGATATCCTATATGTTCTATCCTATTAATTATAACTACAAAATACATGCTACCAACATTAAGGGAGATTAACATTTAGCATACTAGTCTGTTTAATGTCGTATTTAAACTCTAAATGAATGATGGATGCTGTAGTAGGCTAAATATGCCAGTACATCATCTAATTCAATATCACTCAGTAAGTTTCAGTGTATGACAGGGGTGGTTCTAGGCCCTTTTTAGGTGGGCTTTGTATCTAAAGTCCCCCTCAGGATGAAATCCTAGTACTGCCCCTGGTGAAAGAGTAACATGTAAATAAAGTTTAACATGCAATTTTAAAATACATCTTCAACTAAAAAAAAAGAAAGAAAATTTTTATCAGGAGTGAACAAAACTACAGATTAGTGAAACTTACTCAGATTTCTGTCTGTGTCTGATTTTCATGTAGTTTCTCACAACACAAACATCTAAACATGCTATTAGCATCTTTCCTTAAGAAAACATACAGCAAAGAGTCAGCGAGTGGATTTAAATACACTAAGATTCCTGACACTGTAAGAAAAAAACTATTAAGGCTTAGACCAAGCTCAAAGGAATGCGTCATGACGACGTTTTGCACAATGCTTGGCAGAAACAACACAGTGTAATTGAAAAGTACAAGGGCCAGAATCCTCAAAATCCTCTTCTGTTCATCTGGGGTTATTGCGACCGAATTAGACAGTGCTTTCCATGATCCCACAAAGGAAAACAAAACTAATGGATAAGGCATCAATAAAATAAATACACTTAAGACAAATGCATGTCCCACTCTCCCTTTAAGTGCAATAATCACATCAATCACAATAATTCCACTTGGTATTGCCCAAACCAACAAGCAAATCAGAGCTAAATTTTTAGAAGTATTATGAAGTCGGTACCAAACAGGGTATTTGATCATGATGTATCTTTCCACTGAGATACAGACCATGAAGCCAACATTAATTATTATACACAAGGAATAAATATAGTAGATAAATACAGTTATAACACTGAATGTACAAAAATTCAGGATAGGTCTGAAACAAATCTGTATGACATCAGTGATAAAGAGGTTTATGACAAATACGGGAACAGTATGGTTAGGTCTGATCAGACAGCACAATCCATAGAATGCCAAAGACACAACAAGAAACTCAACTGAGAAAATAATCCATATAACCACATTTTGAACTGTGGATCCACAAAGCATATTTTCCAGAAATGTCCACTTAAAAGCATCAGTTTCCCCTGGAAATTGGCTTTTTTCCTGATGGAATGTCTTATTGGTTGATGCCATTTCCTGCATCTTGGATGGACTCTGGATGGTCAAACGATGACAAAAATGAGTTATTTTTTAAATAAACAATTAAATTTATTGTTCCGTTGTTGTAGTTTCCAAAATATAAGAAGAAAAGCAATTCATTATTATTTAACACAGTTAAATAACAGTTTGTGTCCTATACTTTTTTGGTCTTTTCTGTCTTGATTTCCCAATTTTCTGAATTTTCTGAAAATATCCTTCATCTGTATTATTCTGTGAATTTAGGAAAGCCCCGTTAAAAAGCCCCATCCTAATACAATCTCAGTGTCTGAAAAAAAAGATAAATACTCTGTCCAGAGATTCTTAGTCAGTTTCATTTAAATGAAAGCCAGTCTTAAGTTGAACATAAAAGAAGATATTGTGAAGAAACCAAACAATTTCTGGTCCCCTTTGAATTCTACAGTATTTTTGATGAGGAAAAAATTGCTACAGAATGAGGAGAATTTTCATTTTTGGGTGAACTATCCCTTTAACACCAGTCTACAGATGAATTCCATCAAGTCCACTGTTACAAACATCCATAGTTTTCAGCCATAGTTTTAAATGTTTCAATATTCAGTTGTTAATGGCAGAAAGAGACAGAAATGTACAGTCCCTGAATGTGCAGATTTCAAAAGTAAGCTTTGTGTAAATATATTAGATGTTTTAGAAATCAATTTTGATAATAGTTTTACTGATAAAAATACGAAAACTTGTGAGACAGATTAGAGGAGCTTCAATAAACACATAAATTACAAATTTATAAGCAGGAATAAGGAAACACAAAGTAAATTGCTAATTAAACTTACAATGTACATTTATAGAGCACAACAGAAACATCCAAACATACCTTAGTTTCTGTGGTGATTATTTGTCCTGTCAGTTTTTGTGAAAGTGACACTTCATTTGAGCTGAAATACATTACAGATTTTTCTACACTCTCATAGTAGAATCATTCATTTATTTAACAATAAAAGACTTCAATTCTTGAAGACTAGTCTATTTATATACATTTACAACACAAAGTAAAATCATTGCATAATCTCATTGTAACATTTTCATACACAATCAATTCAAAATAATATTCTGAATCTGATAAATAATTCCCAAGACAATGCACAATGAGTCTACGAACATAAAGAGCAAAAGAGACAAGTTTACCTGACAATGAGCTGCTGCTGCTGGTTGATTATGGTTGAAAGTAACTGATGAAGAAACAACACAGAGAGGGAGGAGCCGCTAACACTTAACCAGATCCATCCACCATGAGATCAGCATTTTCATCATATCATCATGCAATCAGACTAATATTTGGCTAGCATTTCCTGAAACTTAATTATGCTCACAGTGATTGACAGAAATGTTGTTACATTTCAAATGTGAGTAGTGATGAGTACTCAGTAAAATGGTTAAATGCAATAAATAGTTTCCTGTGCTGTCTTTGATACTTTACACAAATGAAAATTTATAAATGTGTTAAAGGGGATCAGAATTGTTATTTGCAGTCTTCTCAATCACATGTTTGTTGCTTCAGAACATAGCAGTTGCTGAACTGAAGGGCTACACCTGATTTTCGTGTAGCTTCTTACAACACAAAAATCTAAGCATGCTATTAGCATCCTTCCTTATGAAAACATACAGCAAAGAGTCAGCGAGTGGATTTAAATACATCATGATTCCTGACACTGAATGTAAAGAATCATAATAACCACTTATTCCATGATTAAACGATACTGCAAAAATGATGTTTAGTACAATGCTTGGTAGGAACAACACAGTGTAATTGAAAAGTACAAGAGCCAGAATCATCAAAATCCTCTTTCTTTCATCAGGGGTGACTGCGACCGAATGAGACAGTGCCTTCCACGAACCCACAAAGCAAAACACAACCAGTGGATAAGGTAACAAAAAAACAATTACACTAAGAAGAAATGTAAGTTCCACATCCACTTTAAATGCAATAATCACAGCCATCACCATAAATCCATTGAGTGTTGTCCAAACTAACAAACATATCAGAGCTAAATTCCAACACGAATGATGAAGTCGGTACCAAACAGGGTATTTGATCATTATGTATCTTTCCACTGAGATACAGACCATGAAGCCAATGTTAACTACTATGCTCAAGATATACACATAAAATACAAAAAAGAGTACATTTTGTTGTACGTTCAATGTACACAAATGCAGAACAGGCTTGACACAAATCTGGATGATATCACAAACAAATAGATTTATGATGAATAAAGGGACAGGATGGTTAGATCTAAGCAGGCAACACAATCCATAGAGTACCAGACACACGACAAAAAACTCAATGGAGAAAATAATCCAGATAACTGCCATTTCAGATGAGGATGCACAGACAGATGTCTTCAGAGCTGTCCAGTTTAATTTCTCCAGTACCCAAACTAAATAGTTTTCTTCCAACTGGAATGTCTTGTTGGTTGAGGTTTCAGGGTAGGCCATGTTCTGTCAGCTGGGCTTAGGATGTTCAAACTGAAATGAAAACAATTGTGTTTTTGATTGAAATTCATGTAATTGGCTTTGTTCATGTAAGTTTTATGTTGTCTTTTAATCTCCCGGTATAACATATTACATAAATTAGATACACTTGATTAATTTTGGCCAAAAATCATGTGGCATGTGTGGCACTGCAGAATGCCCTGCAACACGCTATATAGCTTTATTTAGCATAGCTTTTAGTATAGCATTATTATTTTTTCCTGCAATTTAGAGTGTATAAATATATTTTAGGCCTATTCACATTATTACAGGTAGTGTTTTATCAGGAAGTTATTTTATTTATTTTTATTTTATACTAATTAGCCCCCGATTGTCAAAAATGGGAATAAATAAATACATGAATTAACAGTGAATCACTTGGCAATTAAATATTTAACATTTTTTGTTACTCTATATGCACTTTAAAACACATATAAGCAAATCTTAATTGTAAGTTGTGATTTAGATTTCTGTCCGTCCTGTCAGTTTTTGTGATACTCCACGACCTGAAAACACATGACAAGAATTTGCTTCATTGCCATTAGAAAATAATCCACTAACAAGCAGTAGAAAATTCTTGAAAAGCAACACAAAGGTGAATAGGTATGACTCTCTTCAAGAATCAATTTAATAACTAATACTGCTTTAAAAATCAAACTCAACGCTGATTAAAATGCAAAGTGTACTTGCCAAAATCTGCAATGAAATAGAATAAAAATGATATATTATGCATTTTTTATATGAAATGAATTTAAATAAAAAAATCCGGTAATTATAAAATCTGGTTTGTTATTTGTTAGATAACTTTTTAAACAACAAAGTTTAAAAACAACAATAAAAATCGTGAACTCTAGATGCATGAATACGCAGACAAAAATGAAACAAAACAAAACATCTAAGAAATTAATAATGCAGGTAAGAAAGAACAAAGGAAAGGTTTTACCTGACACAGAGGCTGTTGGCTGATATGGTTGGCAGTAACTGATGAAGAAACAACATTACAGAGAAAGGGAGGAGTTCTTAATGCTTAATTGCCTCCATCCTCCATGGGTTCTGCATTTTAGTTAATATGGGATGGGGTACTTAGTGTAATAGTCGGTTAAAATGTCTTGAAATGCAATTATGATAACTCTGGATTGCAAAAATGAATAATGATGAGTGGCTGGTAAAATGGTTAACTTGAATTACTTCTGTGACAGTTTAAGATAAAGGAACAAGAGATCTGTGTATATCTTAGGGGGTACTGATGTACTGATGATGCAATTTTGGTGCGTATATAGCTGGTGTGTAATATTGTCTACCTAGCAACAGCCTATAAAAATCCTGTTATTTCTATATATTTTAAACGGATAGCACTGTAAAGCAAATGATAAAAACAAATGTGCAAACTGCAAAACAGAGACAAAGAAAAATATCACTCCATACACTACTATTCAAAAGTGGGGGAGTCAGTAAGATTTTTTAAATGTTTCATGCGTTTGCACTTACATAATCGGGTTTAGCAAATAGTAAACATATTTGGCATACTGATTTGAGGGAGGGCTCTGAGCTCGGAATATAACCTAATCCCAGAGAACTCCCCTATCCCTAGTATATGGGATGAGAATGGTTTAAGAGTGAGGAGCTGGGGTGGAGGAAGGATGCCGGAAAACTGTCGAGGGACAAAGGTAAGTTGGCTGTATATATATATATATATATATATATATACACTCACTGGCCACTTTATTAGGTACACCTGTTCAGTTGCTTGGTAACACAAATTGCTAATCAGCCAATCACATGGCAGCAACTCAATGCATTTA